>CAJPEV010000192.1:0-151120 GCA_905338385.1 Darwinula stevensoni | reverse complement strand
CCCTATGGCCAGTAACCATTTGCTTTTATTTAATAATTTTTTGTTTTTCCAAATATTTCTTAGCATTAAGAGAATTTTCGCATGTTCGATGGGAATTTTGGGCCCCCACTAGGCCTGGGCCCCCCCGCAACTGCGGGGGCTGCTTGGGCGGTTGCTACGCCACTGCAGCGTAGCGACCGCAGGCCGTTAGTATTCCTGAATTTAGAGCGTTTCATATAAAACGTTCTATCCTTATTCTATGTGGAAATGAGCATCTTTTTCCTCGGGGTATTACGTCTTGTGGGGCTCTAGGATTTCATCATTCCTGGAAGATGCTGCATTTAGAATCATCTAGCCCTTCTCTTCACCCGATAAAGAAGTCGCCACGGATGGAACTGAATCTAATCGGTCGCAATCCGTCCAACCTCTCCCGTCTGTCACATCTTTACAAGCCTTTCGTGCCATACATATTCTTGGGACCTCTTCCTGCAATGGAGTTTTGTTACGATTTATTGATATTATTGGCATTCCTCCTTTTTTTGCTACTGTATGAGACCCAACATTTTCAGACTTTAGGAAATGTAGCAACAGCAGGGAGATCGTCTTGGTGTTTTGCTAAAATTACAACTATTTCTAAGTTCTAAGCGAAAGGGAACTCATTAGAAAAAAAAAACTTTCCCTCGTCGTGACGGGGAAAGTGAATATCTTCTTGATTCGTTTGATTTCGTCGTCCTGAACAGCTTCCACAAACTTGTCGATGTAGGAAAACGCCAAAATACCTGTACGTCCATCTCCGAGTCGTGAGAATGTCTCATCCCAGTAGAAATGGTTCGGCTTTTTCTTCTTCCTTAGTGACTGCAACTCTGCGATGCGAAAGAAATAATCTTCATAGGGAGTTTTCAACATACCAAGACTCCAGTCGGAATCCCCAAATTCTTCGAGAGACGAGAAAGGAAAGAGGGCTCTCGTGACGAAACCAGACGTCAAAAACGTGCAGAAGAAAGTGATGAGCACGTAGGTAGTGGCAGAGAGAAGAAAGAGATAAGGTCTCCAGACTTTTCCGAGAGGGCTGCAGTTACACGTCACCGCCAAGATGATGCGATCGCTGATGCTTCCAGGAAGAATCGCAAGCCCGACGAAGGCATAAGCGGCAAGAACTCCCAAGATCCCACACCAGACGTGAAGGTGAAACGGCATCGAGTAGACATCCCGCCAGGAGACCTGCTGATGGCCCAACCCGTACAGGCACTCCACGGCCTCGTGAATGGGAAGTGACGGCCTCAAGACAAGGATCCTGTTCCCGACGTGGGAGTACCGGTCCACGGCTACTTCGCGCCGACCGTCGCTGAGGTATCCCAACCGACTGATGCAGCTTCTGTTCTCGATGGTGCAGTCTCCTCCGAATGGGTCTTCCGTCACCAACCAGTTACAACTGAAATTCAGGGTCTTCTCCAATACGTCCCATAGCTGCACGACGTACCCGTCTTTAAGTCCGACGAAATTTCCACTCGAATCATACCGATGAACTTTTTCGGTGCCGTAAGCAGGACCAGTGACGCATTTCAACGTGATTCCCTTGAGATCGTTACGCCGGAGATGAACGTTCCGACTCTTCAGCAAGATCCAGCAATCGTCGAAGTAATCTGCGACTGCGTCCACGACTTCAATTTCTGATTTTCCCACTCGGTAATGTTCGATCAGATGAGCGCTATGGTTGGAGACAGCCAGTTCGTAGACCTGGGATGCGAAACCAGGAGTATTCGGACCCAGTGAAAAATGATCGATTCCAACAAAAATCCAGACGCCTCGAGACAGAATCCGTCGTGAGTCCGTTGGAGAGAGACGGAAAGCTGAGACGGGGTGGAATGAGACATAAACCGGTCGGGAAGAGCTTCTACCAAAGTGCCCCGTTCCAAATATGTGGTGACCGCCGAGAAGGAAATTCGATGCACAGAGATCTGGGAAATGGTATGATGTTCCTAGGAAATCGAAGTTTAAAAGTTTGATGTTCATGAGCATATCGGAGTATCTGCATTTCGGTGGCGATCCTGGACTTACCCGGTGGACTCAGTAGGACAGGAGTATTCCAATTCATGATTCGCACCAAGGAATCAAGCATGACACATGCGTCGCCATATTTATCTGCTGCAGCTTTCCGACTCAAAATATTTCCTGAGGGCCAAATTGGAGGACGTTTGCAGTACGGCGATAAATCCGAGCGCGAAGAAAGTCACTGACTCTTACCGGTAAGTATGGCGAGAAAGATGAGCATATTCCCCATCATTAATGCTGTGGATATTCGGGGTGAAACGGAACTCTTTGACCCTGCTCCGCGTCGCATCTGGCGCCTGCACGTGTCTAGTCCAGAGGAATGAACACGACTTCGACGACAGACGAGAGACGACGACAGAATGAAGCGGTCATGCCCGGTCATGCCCCTTCGACGTCGGTCGTTGCAATTCCGATACTCGTCGAGCCTCCATCCAGGTCGAGTGACAGGACATTTGGTCCTTTTCAGTAGTTCTCACCGATGAACGACCCATGGGGCTGCGGGTTTCAAAAAGGTGGCCATATAGGAGTGTCTGCGATGGCAGGTATTGAAAGAAATGCTTTCATACCCCTTCGGGTTGTCATCAGCGTCAATAGCCGGGAGACGAAAATGTGATAGTAATATATTATTGAAGAACTGTCTTCAGAATTATGCACCTTTTTATATTTTGTTGCGCGACGGCCTTTTGGCCTTTTGGACTTTATTGTTCGGAACCTCGTGCGTCGCCGTTCCTGAGAGTACGAGTTCCGTCTGACGGAAAACGTCCCGTTTCAAATGACTACAACTTCCATCGGTGACTCGGATCCTTGATTCTTACATGATAGCATTCGATGAAGTCGGAAATTGAAAGAAATCTCAGCCTGCGGGCCTAAAAACATCTGCCGACAGGTACGGATTGCAGATCGGCAATTATGCTCATTAGGTGCTTAGTATGCTCAATTATGTTAAAAATTACAAACATCATCCTCACACGGGATGACGTTCGTAGTTTCGGACACCTGGGGTAATATGGGTAAGTGATAGGAGTTAGTTCCCAATTTCAGTCCTATTCCAGCGGGAAGATTCTGGCTTTCTGGTTTCAGAGTTTCAGGATGGTTCTTCCGCTGCCCCGTACACTCGTGACTGTGGTCATGCTCTATAGTTTTAGAATTGCATATACAGTGTCTCAGAAAAGTGTATACGCGATACAGTAGTCTAGCATAGAGAGACTTATCTGTCAATGTTGAGTCTTGTCATGTCGAGTCAGAAAGCCAACAGATGATTCCCACAGTCCACTAGCGTAGGTGTTCCAGTGCGCGGTACGCAACGTGTAGCATTGACAAATTTCTTGCACGGTGCTTTCGACATCAAATTCGTCTCTCAATCGGACAATTGTGAGGCGCGTCGGCGGTGTTGTTCCACACTCAAGTCTCCATGCACGCTGCACCTCTGACACGATCTCAAATTTCCAGGGCCACTTCAGTATCCGCTAGCGTAAATCAAATGACAGACGCACCTGCACCATCGTGGCCACACGATGACGGCACGCGGCATTAGCGTGTTTACATCTTTCTGAGACCCTCTGAAGAAGATACTCATTTAGAGGTTTGAGGGAAATAGTTTACCACTTCGATTTCTCAATTTTTACGCATAAACGCAAGGGTCAGTGACAAATAATAACTATGTAAATAACAAGCACAAGTGTATGGCAATGCATGACGAATGAAATCGTCCACATGCACAACTATGCAGATGACTTAATTCAAGTTATTAATCGCAATCTCCACGCCCAGGATGCTGTAAGTCTGAGTATCAGAGAAAGTCGAACATGCATAAATCTCCCTTTCCCAAATGCACAGAGGAAACGAACGTCTGACAACGTTGATGTCGTACCCGGTTTCCAAGCAGTAGAAGCGAAATTTGCCGTACCAAACCAAGCGAGTCTCTGGGATCGTTCGCGATGCAAGTCGTGGAGAAATCGTGGCTATTTTTAAAACCTTCCTCAATTCCAGGTTTCTCCTGAGCCGACGCGATTATTTATCGCTATCGTGGAGTTTGGAGCAAGAACGCATAAAGCCACCATTATCATAGCTTATTTTGCAATCAGAACCAACGAGAACTTGTAACCAGAACGGAATTCTCACATCCCAAATGACAATTTTTTATTTTTCATAAGCTGAGTTTCTGAAGCACTTTAAACTCCAAAATTCTTCGATCAAATTTTAATTTTTATATCATCAGAAAGCTACACATTCACATTGCAACGCTGAGCATTGTTCTACAGAAATCTGCCCAATCTTGAAGCTGATGTTAACATGTCATTCATTTTCCGACTTCTGACCAGGAAAGGCAGTCGGAGGAATAAATGTCTTTAATATCAATATTTTCCTTTCTTTGCATGAAGGTTGCAGATGAAAATTATCGCTGTTTTCCTTTGTGCCGTCTGATGGCAGTCGGTGGAAAGCACCCCTTTACTGTTATAACTCAGAGAAACTCGAGTGATTTCTACACAACAAAAACAAATATTTTATTCAGCAGTGGAGCAAATGAAGTGCATGAACATAAACAAAATGGCGACATTTCAATGACAGATATACAATAGGGATGAAGAACGGAAAAAAAAAGAAACAAATCAGATGATGGCGAGATAGATAGCTCGGCCTTGCATTTGCTGTTCGTTTAGGGCTTCGACAGCGGCCTGGGCGTCAGCGGGAGTCTCGAATGCCACCCGAGCCTCCGCTGTCGGCTTCCCATCTTCGTCGTAACGGCGAATCACATTGTCTTTGTGCACCTTGTAGTCCTTGAAGAAGTCGAGGATGTCTTCGACTCCGGCTCGGTAGGGGACGTTCTCCATGCCCACCACACAACCAGGGTTACCAAAGCTGGAAAGCATGCTCCCATCTTCCTCATTCCCATCCGAGGGGGGTCCTCCGGTAGAGCCCGGACCCTGGGGTGTCCCGGAGAACCTGGGATGCATGTTCATGGGTCCACCCCGAGGACCCATGAACCCACCACGGGATCCCATAAACATTCGTGGGTGTCTCATGCCCAAGAGAGGTCTGGAACCTCGGGGAGCCCCCATCCCCATGGGTCCTCCAAATCGGGGTCTCATCATCCCCATGCCGTAAGGACGGGGATTGGGTAGCATATCACTGCCTCTGGGCATGAATCCATCTTCGTCGACTCTGTTCCCTCCTCGAGACTGCATCAAAATCTCATCTTTCGTTGTCGGGTCGATCTGGTTCACCTGTCAGGAAGAAACTCAATCTCTTCATTTCTGGTTTTCTTTATGAACCAAGTACCTTCACACTGAATACTTGGGAAAAAGTGAAATGATAATTAATACTCCATTAAGGCAGAGTAAATTTTCCCCTATTTTTTCTTGTTGACTTTGAATGGTGACCGAAATTATTCCAGGTTTTTCCTATTAAGTTTTTTTGCTACTTTTCCAGTGACCTATCTATATTCGAATTATAGGAAACACTTCTCAGCAAAATATGAGAGAAGTGGGAACCTATTGATTCAAGGAGAATAATGGAGCCTACTTAGTGAACTTCAAAATTCGAACTCTTTCTTAGGAAGAAGCTGTGATTGAGGCTAACTAATTTCGGGAAAAGGATGAACGAAGTGGCATGTCTTTTATTGCCCGATGGACCTCGTGCTGGTCCATCGAAGCGTGAGCATACGATCATGTCGACTCCGGTCTGACGCAGATGAGATAACCCAATGAAATTTCAGACTTCATTCCTCGCCATTCAATCACGCAGGGGTTTAACTTCAGAAAGCAGCGAGATGAAGTTAATTGGAAGGTTTCTTCCGACCCCAGGCAAAATTGCTCTTAATCATGAATGCATACATAAGACATCCGGAAATCTAGAAATCTTAGCAACAATATGGCAACAAAATGGGAAAGAACTTATTTTTTTATTATTGACAGCATCCTTTCGCGTCACAGATATTACAGTCTGTTTCAAAAGGCGTCTCCTGCTAATAAATAAAAAAAGAGCAGTTGGTTGGCTGGGGCAGTTTCCTAAGCTTTTCTATCATCTTTCTCTCTCGACTGTGTCCTACTCAGCTTGTCTACGATGTTTCAATTCAACAGCACTCTCTTTGCACATCGGAAACGGTTACATAAGGGAGAGATTTTATTGAAACAACTTACCCTTAACGGAAATTCATGGATGATGACTCCGTTGAGTTCCAGAAAAAGAGGGACATCATAGGGCCGCACGCCATCAATGATGGCCTCGCTCACGTTGCCCAGATTGATGATGAAGATCCTGCCCAGATCCATGGGGAGACGACCCAGGATCCTGGCAACCTCCCGGACGGAGATCTTCGGCGGGAGTCCCCGAATGTGAATGATGTCGTGAGGCATGATGTCGTCACCCCCTTGTCGCGCTCTGCATCGTGTCATCTCGCTGGTGCTACCAAAATCCAGGCGGATGGATCTCTCCTGGAAGTATTCTCGCCTCAGGCTGCGAAAAGCTTCCTTGGCTTCGATGGGGGTTCTGAACAGTGCAAATGCGAGCCCGGTGGACTGGCCTCGCCTGTCTACGTCCACGATCACGTCCACGACGTTGAAATCTCTGAAGAACTCGAAAACGTCGGCTTCGACACATCCGACTGGCACTCCGATGAGCTTGAGGACATTCGTATCCAGGTCGTCATACATAGGTCCTCCCGAACGCTGAAGATAGGGATCGTTCTTGGGGCTGTTCATGTCCATGGCCCTGTCGAAGATGTCATCGGGAAGGTGCAAGATCTCCAGGCGACTGTCTTTTAAGATCTCCCCTGACTTCCCCTCGGCCATGTCCTTGTCTTCCAATTTCATGAATCGGACGTACGCAATCCCAGTTCTCTTCCCAGCGTTGTCGTTGATGATCTTGATGTCGGCGACTCTGAGCCCAGAAAAGAACTCGCGTAGGTCCCGATGAGTGAGATCTAGAGGACAGTTCCGAATCTCGATGCACGTGTTGGGAGCAGGCATTTCTTCCATGGCAAGACGGGGGTGTTGACCGTCCATTACTCCAGGAGTCTGAAGCAGAGGCTGCCGGACGGGATTCCCGGGTCTTGGCCCTCTTCCTCCGCCTCTGACCGGTGGGTAATCGTCAATGTCCGCATCCATGCCTTGGGGGACCCGACCGTTATTCCACGACCAGGGTCTGCCGGGATCTTCCATCGGTTGCTGCTCTGGATTTCCCTGGCCCAATGCATCGTCTCCGTCCCATCGTCGTCTCCGTGCTCCTCGGTCCCACGGTTCGATTTCCCTCTTTGGTATCTCTGGTATGGGGAGGAGACCCCCACCCACTGCAGGACCATCAGGACGCGGTGTAGTGATTCGGTCTCGGGTTTGAGACGTATCTCGACTTGAGTTCCCCTTTGCATCACGATCGCGATCTCTATTCCTGTCGCGATCACGGTCTCGGTCTCGTCGGTCCCGAACTCGATCTCGCGATTGGGATCGGGTTCTTCGTCTACGCTCCTTGCTTCGGCTTCGACTTTTCCGGTCCTTATCCCGATTTCTATCTCGGTTTCGATTTCTATCGACATCGCGAGGCCGCCGATCCCGATCTCCACGATTCCTGTCTTTGTCTCGGTCTCGATCCTTCCGATCCCTGTCCCTGTCCCGATCCTTTCTGTCCGCAGATCTGTTGTCTGCATTCGGTAGCAGGGGATCTGTCTTCTGAGCGTTCAGTGCAGGTTGAATCGCGAGATTTCCAGGCGTCGCCGTCATCGACATGGACATCTGCGTGGGCATCGCTGGGAAGGACATCTGGATCGGATTATTGGGCTGAAGAGGGATGGTGGGGATGATGGGTGGGGGTGCAGGCGCCGGTGGGACCATTCCTTGCAACACCATGCTCTGGGAGCGCGCCATCTCGATCACCTTTTGCATCTCGGTTCGACTGCTCAACAAGAGGCGGACGCACACTTCTTTTATTTTCCCTCCGTCCATCATCATCGCCTGACGTGCGTCCTCATCGGTGCTGTACCGAGAAAAAACAGAAAATATGCTACGGTGTCGAGAACGGATTTCTCCTACATCTCAAGATTCTCACATTTACTGCGCTTCACTGAGAATGAATCGGTACTATCTTAGACATCTCATTGCATTCGTGACCGGAGGAGAAGCGAGTAGTGTCAAGTGTCAACAATCTAGGTAACTTTCATGGTACGAGCTGGCAATATCCGTTTGAGATCTCTTGATATCTCTGCTAGTCCGAGATCTCTCCCATTGTATAAGTGGTATGGAAGGGATACAATCGATCCCTTCTGTTAAGTAAGGAAAAGTCATCGAACTAGCTGGCATGTATTTCACTAATATAGTTACAGTCTTGTGAGATCCCTCAGACATGGGAGGAAGACTCTGACACTTACGGCACTCGATTATAAAGCGTGTTTGACTTGGCGTCATCATCTCTCAATATCCTACAGGTTATAAAGTTTTTCAAATTTTAATATTATGATTTGTCCATTGCCTGCGTTTTCGACCAGGCCTACCCCCAAACGGGCGAATGGCTCTCATGCCATGACCATTGCCATAATGGTCGGTGTGTTCGCAAAACTTGTACCAATGTCTCTCATGGTCAGTGCCTCACAAGTTATGAACCAATGGTTCCCAAGGTCCCAAGGTAACCACTGAACCAAGGCTCTCAAGGACTAAGCCTCTCCTGTCCTAAATCCGCATTCGCCATAAGCAAAGGAAAAGGTTTACTTTATGTATGAATCAGCCAGTCTCCTACTGAACACCAATCTCGGGTTAACGATTCCATTCAGCGCGACGTTCACAAATCATGTTCAGAACCCTGCATCGTCACAATCCATATTGGTACCCAGTGGAGAGTTTCGTATTTTCCCTCTGGGCCCCATTAACCAACGGATATTGTTCACTGTGGCACCAAATCCATGGAGATCATGAAAGCTGACGAAGCAGCTGCTTCTGTTCAGCGTTGATCAGTGGAGATAAAATGGTCCCGAAAAATTGGCCTGTCCACACATGCTGCTCCTTCGAGGGGTGGATTTTAGAAATAAAATTAGAGTCCCTGTGCTCAAAGGCGGAACTCCTGAGTAAAAAAATATAGTTCCAAATTTTGTAAATTGAACACCTTTTGTTCAAAAGTTCAACGAACAATAGAAAATGATTCAAATTGAATCTTTCCCGTCAAACATTCTTCGCAACTGGATGAACTGAAGAGTCATTCAGTTGTCGATCGAAGTTCATCCGGCAAGCTCCTCATAGCATCTGTAAGGCTTCATCGACGGAGAGAGCCAAAATGCCTAACGTGCGCACGGGACAAATCAATAGCATCTATTGTGTCGCGGAATGGTGAAAGCATCGCCGCAGATTCCTGGCCACTTTGTCCTCACTGCACTTCCATTTCCGGAAGTAAACACAAAATCCATCAGGGCACCCACCCGTAAAATTCAACCTTAAATACCTACCAGGTAGCCCAAAATAGTTTATAACTTAACGCGTATGCAGACAAGACACCACACCAAGCATCAGTATAAAATTTTAGATATCACACCCAATATAGGTAAGTCCTTTCATGAAAATACTAATGATATTGGTGGTTTTACTTACTAAACCAATGTAACAGCTTTTTTTTTTGCCACACGATCTCGAATAGGCGAGTGTGCTAGTGTCATTCCGCTCGCCGGACTCGGTAAGTCCCATTGTGCGCGGAGCAAGCAGTCAGAATTTGCACACCACCAGCCACTTTCACATCGCGCCGATGTAATAAGCTGGTACTCTGCGTCTAATCAATGAAATTCATTTGAATTTTCTTGAAACCACTAACGCATGTTGGATGTGGCATTCTGTACATCTTTCCCGATTTTTGCGATCTGCAAGCCGATATCTTGAGTTGTGTTCCGTCAGTAGGCATGCGAAATTGAGAATTTTTTGCGAGGTTCATCTACATTATAATACGCAGTTAACTGAATTATCTAATTATAAAGGTCATTGAAGGTGAGAATGGTCTCAATTAATTGCCACGGTCTGTAGGCTTTCAAAAAAAGTTAATTGATTACTTAATTTAAAAGTTAGTTAGTTTTTCCCGATGCTATTTCTTTAGCGCTCTTTCTTGGATTGGACTATGCTGTCTCTTGGACCTCAACGACACACTCTACATTCGATTACTGCATTTTCTCTTACTGCTAACAAAAATTAACCCCGAGTTCTTTCTGCCTGTTAAAATTTTGTTACCCAGCAAACTGATCCCGCGGGACGAGGGTCTGGTCTAGTCGATGACATATTCAGTAATATGAGCAAGTCTAGAACTGGCACTCGCTGGTCTGGGTGCGCCATGTTTTTTTCTTGACCAACCGTTTTCGTTCGGAGGTCGCTTCCTATAAACTTTGGAGTCGGACTTTCTACAAACCTTGCAAGGTGAAAGCTTATCGTGATGATATACAAGGGAAAACCTAATAATCTGACCTAATGGCCGCTCCTGCAGAGAAAACTACTTAAATCTAAAATATTGATGCTGACATGTTCACAAAGCAAAAGATTCCAAGTATAAGACCAAAGCCCACCGGATAGCTGCCATATTAAAAAAAAAACCTCAGAATATTTATGTAGAGAAATCCGAGCTCATTTTCCGAAAACTTTGCGTTAACAGGCGATGACGAATGCATGAAAAAAAAAATTTGGGGATGTTAAGTTGGAGAAAACTATCCACTAATTCTCTTAAAAAACTTGTCCTGCTGATTCCCAAATCCTACGTAAGTTTTAAAATGAAATTCGATCTATGAAGAATCACATGCTGTAGAAAATTCTGGTATTCAAAAGGCTCTCTTTTTTGTATCTTTTCACAGGGGACGAAAGTCGTGACGACGTTGCTCCCTTCATAGCATGTACTCTTTGTTTTCTTCAAGAAGCTACAGCAAGTTCACCTCGTTCGCCACTGCCTTAGAAGAGATTCAGGGTGACATCAGGATCCGGACAAAAAGAAGGCTAAAACTGTCTCTTAAGTAATGCCGCACGCAGAAAGTAGTTTGCGACCGCCCGATAAATCTCATGAACTCTTTAAAATGAACAAAAGCGAACTCTCAAAATGTCCACGTTCTTCTCAAGGCCAGTAAAAAACGCAAAAATTAAGCAAATATAAAGCATATTAACCCAGCCAAAACTTCTGACGACCGGCTAAAATTTCACATTTCCATTAAGATTACCAGGTATTTTTACGGAAGATTAGAGAAAATATCTCAAGTTGCAAAACACCAGCAGCTCGTGTGAATGGCCAGAGAGAGATATATCCTGGATTCAGCAGCAGAACCTTAAATATACCTTCTCATCGACTCTCCTTCCGACATTCCGGCTCTCTTCTCCCTCGAGCATCCATACGAACGGGCATTCCACAGGAAGTCGCATTTCGGTGACAGAAAAAATGACCCACATGGCTTCGCTTCATCAGCCATAAAAAATCCTAAACATACACCCACACCGTTATTGCATGAAGAAAATTACTTTTGGAATGGGAAAAATACTAGGCGACTCCCCAAGGGGACTTGGATTTAAAAAATCGTCTTAAAATATCTCGTACGAATTGTTTCAAATAATTCCACCAACACATAGTTATGATCTGTCAGTAAAGTCCAAATTTACCTATTTCAAATAATAATATTGAAGAAACTTTTTTCAGGTCAAGTGAAATTAAATCAAATTTTCACCTAATTGTTTCAAAGGCTTCACCATACAGTGAATCACAGAAATTACGCACCAATTTAAGTTTGTGAGTGTAATACACGTATATTAAGACAGTGGTCCGGGGTGGCTACACTTGGCGATGCAGGAGAATTACGCCTGACCCCAAACGGGACGACGTGGACCAACTGAAACTTGACGTAGTCCCACAAGATGCACCAGTGGGCCTCGACTCCCTCTACATGTATAGCATGGGGCGTTGAATCGGCCGCCTCGATCCCCACACCTCACTAGATCATTGGGGTACGTGGAACCTGTGGTGTGTGACCCTGCCTACAAAACCTGGAGCTAGAACTTTACATCCCAACACCACTAGGCACAATATCGCTGCCACTCTCCGTATTGCAGAGTGTCGTTCTGTCGTCCATCTCCGTGTCACTGAGTCACGGTGGTGTAAAGCAGGAGTGTCAAACTCAAATCGGTCGGAGGGCCGCATCCATAATTTTCCACTGAAATTTGTGGTGACAGTCTATCCAAGCAGAAATTTCTAAAACACACGGCGGGCCGGATGAACCACCTCCGTGGGCCGTATGTTTGACACCCCTGGTGTAAAGCATTCGAAGCATTCACGTTCGCCGAGCCATTTCCGGACATGTGAATGATAATAATTATGGACCTTGATAATTTCGTCCGAATCTTAGTGACCACGCCTCGATAAGGCGATATTGAGTCCTGGCTCTCCGTCGTTGAGGGCGCGGAAGAAGTTGAAGACGAGCAGATTCTCTGGTCAATTTTCCCTCAGGAAAGCGAATCGCAAGGTAGAGATCGAGAGGCGTCCAAAATCCACGTGATTCGATCGAGGACATGCTCTGCGAGTCAATTGGTGGATCTCATTTCAATCACGTCACTTTTTGTTACAGGTGGCATTTAAAAAAAAAGGCAATGCCACTATCGCTGCTTTTCTGGATTACTTATCACCCTGTAACGACTCACAGGTGGATTTGGCTCATCCCAATCCCACATTCATCATTGGGCGAATCCAACCTTGGATTAGTGCCCATTCACGTCTCATCGTATTTGAATTGAAATTGGAGGTTTTTCAAGTAGCCAGCAATGCATGAGACAACCAATGATCCCCTCGCTGGAACTGGAGTCAATTATCCCATTCAAGTATAAAGCCAGAAGACTACATTCTCTAATGTCGCTTCCATTTAAGCTCACCCATCTTACAAAGATTTTCGTTTCCATTATTAAAGAGATTCTTTTCAACTGCCGTGACATTTGGCAGTTGCGAGAGACCGGAGAATTCTATCGGCACGTTACAGGTCAAAAAAAGATCTCTCCGAGGGAGTCCATGCATTGTACAAGCTAGTCACAACCAAACGCGGCATACCATAGTATAGCGTATTACACGAGCCATCGTCCAAGCACGTCGCAATATTTAAAATCATGATGCAAGCGCGCTTAATCCAAATCCGTGACTAGCGAAACATGGGAGAAATTAAAAGCAAAGACTGGAAAAGCGACAATGCTCGGTAGACTTTTCCAAGGTCAGTTTGATATCATGAATCGAATCGTGCGAAGCAGAAAAAAGAAGGGAAAAGGATGATCTCTTATGGGATATCACAGAGGGTTAGAGCCCACATGGGAGGGGGCAACTGAAGCACAAGGGGTCCGCCGATGTCCTGGCACGCGGTTAGAAAGTGATTGATACATTATATATTACGTTGAGATGGTGCATCGTTGACATGAGTCTTGAGCTCATTTTGTAGCAGCAATGAACCTGAATTGAACGTTTGAGTCACCTTAGTACGTCTGCAGCGCCAGGCCCTGACATTGCTCTATGCTATGTTCGGCTTCCATTAACTTTCCTTCATTGAGTCAAGGCGACAGCCTGACAACATGCGCTCTGGGCTTGACATACGGTTGTGTTGAAAGGAACAGTAAAACAGCTCATGTATTTTTCTGATGCAACGACTTCAACAATATCTTCTAATCAGACGGAGGCGACCGCTCTCCCCTCTCAACCATGTTGTACCCATGCTGTCATACGAATTAACTAATGAGGTGACTTTCTTTCCGGAAAGCGTCTGCTCTTACATACCTGCCTTGGTTATGAAGAACGGCATGCTAACACCATGTTAATTTGCTTATATCCCTCGCTTCGACTGAGGTACGAATACTCTTATTTCCTTGGCATCCGCATGGGCGGCTCGTGATATTCAGCGGTAGTGTATTCTTAATGGAGGTAGGGTAAGCCCGGGCCTACCCTGCCCCCATTGACAATCCACTACACTCCACCCCTCCGTTAAAGTTAGGGGCATGCCTTATTTGGATAACGGTTGAACCATGACTTTTCCTTGTATTCTTGACTGTTGTCAGCAAGAACGTAGTTCCGCACATGCAGCTATAACCTCGGTAGAACTTGACACACATTTAAAAGAAATTACAAATCACCTAACAGGGCCCCATAAATCCTGTACAAAGAATTATTTGGGGCGATTTCGGCTCAAGACTTGTGGAAGGCCTATTTCTAATGTCTGCCACCCCTTTCACTTTCATGAGTTCATTCGAATCCCACAAGAATGCGAGGGGGAAAGTATAAGTTGACCTTTCGACTCGGTTTCTGCCAAAGGGAGATCTCCACGGCTCCATGAAATGCCTACAGGCACACCTTCGACGCGAATTGTCATACAATGCATGCCGGGTAATACATACTTCCTCGATACTTGTATTTGAGTTCGCAAAAGTCGTCTGTACGTTCCTTGCACGGCATTTGTGATGCAAAGCCGGCTTTTTCCTACATTTTTTATCTACAAATTTCCTCTACGTGAGAGATTTGCCGTACCTGACACACATAAATACCAGGCTTAAAAGGCATGCGGATCAAGTACGAATTTCCTAATAAGAGTGAAACAGGCGAGTTAAATGCACTTCGCAGGGGATCCACAAGGTGGAATATTTGGACTGTGTTTCTCCTGGGATTCAGGTGTGGAGCAGACGTGAGATGAATGTGATCTTGGCGCGGGGAAATTGGATCATTTGTGACGGGGATGAGAAGTAGATGTGAAACGCAATTGAGGCACTAGTACGCTCGCCTAAAACACACATCGAAATTCACACGTATAAGCATTTTTGTCAGTGGTTGATAATTCTCTCAAGCAGTGGAAATTTGTCAATGCTTTCCGAGCCAAGTTTCTTCACTTCGTAAAAAAAAAATCAATATACCCTATAGAATTAACCTTTTCCGATATCATAGTGGCGAAGGAATGTGATCCTACAAGACCCCAGGAAAAGAAGCCTGCCATTCCTCGTAAGAACTACTTTACAGAGAAATATATTAGGTAAATGAAGTCAGTAGTACACATGCTCGACGAGGCAATTGAAACTATTGCTACGGTCGCTAACAGACCAGTGCTTGGTCTGGCATGGCCTGCACTCAAACCAACTGCTGTCAACGCCGAGCTCTCGCAGGGGCACGAATAGAACCCGTTCTTTCTCAGCGTCGCTCTGCATCAGGAAGAAGCAACAGCCACAGTAGGGTTCGTGGAGCTCAATGACCTAGTGACGAGGACACCCTCATGCTCGGGTTACTCCAGCATATGGTTCGTGCCAGAAGTTTACAGCAGGGCACAAGTTTCTGACCCAGACTAATAACAATGAAATAATTTAATTTCTTATTGAAGTTTATTGTTATGTTGATGCATCTCCTACGACAGATTTCATTTATTCTTAATGACTCACTGCTGGACACTTTCACAGAGCGTTAAGGTCACACACCCCGCGATGGGAAAGCAAATGCTTGCCGTATATTTTGAACAGTAGCTGGTCCATTTCTGAAAAGGTTTCCTAAAGCGTTCCTGGAAAATTATTTTCGTAAACACATAACTCTGCATTTGAGTGAAAGTCATTACACTTGAAGGCATGAAAGGATGAGTATGAACTGCTCACAGTGAAAATAATCAGTAATAAGTCATTGAGAACGCAACGCCGCAACCTTGAGCCTCTTCATTACTAAGAAACTTACTCCTTCACCAACACTTCCAATCCAGTTAGTCTTATACAGAAATGGAATTAACTTTTTGAATTGGCGATGGTCCCAGTGAAAAATCCCTTCGTCGAGAAGCGCATGAGGGAAGCTGTCAGAGCATGCAACGTACGGGTCTTTCTTCAATCACTTCCTACAACTAAATTAATTAATTACAAGTAATACCCACGTTTCTGGTGAGCGCAGGCTACATGGGAAGCTGAACTAGGAAAAACCTCTACATACATAGAGTCGCTTAAGTTCTATTAGTAGTGTTGTCGTATGCGATTGCTGTTGATCGGAACGAGCTTGAGGAAGAGCAATGATCGGAAGTGGCGTCACGGTGGCGTGGAGTCCCCCGAATGGATGTCTCTTCTTGACAGCAACAGCCTGGAAAAGTCGTGGAACAGCCGCGTTCTTCCCATCGCCTACTCTGACCCATTTCCCAGTTGGTGGTCATTAGAGTTGGCGGAATTTCGTCTGTAGACCGGGAATGGGATGTTCAACTACGCTCACTTTCGTTCGGGGTTACGTTCCCATCTCGATTTCGCAAACATCGTTCAAGCATAGCTTCCGATTGTATCGTCTAAAATGGGCTTGAAACCAAACAGTCCATCTTTCCCGGAACGCATTTGGCCCTCCAGGCACGGATCATAGCCCCGCAGCTGAACGTGTTTTGACCAACTGGCTTCTAGGAACGTGCAAGACATTGTAGTCCCCCCCCCCCCCTTTTTATACATATTTTTTACAACTTCTGATTTACTCATATGATGCATTCCTTTTTCGCCTCATTTGCCTTGGGACTCAGGCTTCGAAATGCGCGATCACATGACAAGGTCTAAAAAGGCTCGGAAAGGAATGATTGCGGTCCCAACAAGCAGAAGTTGCATGCCAGGGAAGCGGTTTGAAAATGTTCCTCGAACATAGACAACTAAACCAGGTAGAAGTGGACGCACACTTAATGGCCAATAACCACACCTCTTAGTAAGCGAGCCTGGTTTTTACGCTTCCGGAAATAGCTTCACTTCAAACTTAGTTTTAGTCCAACTCATGAAGGTGATAATATATGTCTGACTTTGGGAAACAACATCAATGGCAAATGTATGGTAAAATAATTATGGCAGTCTTCTAAAGCAGCAGTTCTCAGACTACTTTGAATCGCGATCCACTTGCTGATGTTAAAAAAATTTCGCGACCCACCGGAATCCAGAATCGACCTTTTCTGCAGGACATGTCTTATCCTGAGCGAATGCGGATATAGTGATTTTTTTTTTACACTGGAAAATGTTCGCGACCCACCCAGTTTGGGAATCCCTGTTCTAAAGTAACGAAGTGAACTAGGTGGTCGTACTTCCTTCGTCCCAAAAACTACCATGCCTCCACGTCGTCTTTTCCCGAGGAGTTACCTTTGTAACCCTTGTCATTCACTATTTGTCATGCTCGAAAAAAAAGACGCATACATTTTGAAATCCCAGAGACTTCCTCAACACTATGGGGAAACAAAAGCTAAATCATTGGAAGCACCTAATTATTTCTTTTCCTCTCCGCCCCTCCCCCCTCGACCAATGGGAAAATCTGCTGGTTTTTATTACGTCAGCGAATTTATTTTTAATTCGCACAAGTATATCTCACCCGCTTCGCCTCATCAAAGCACAATCCCTCGCCTAAACGCTTATAAGGTTGACCTTATCTGTCAGCAAGGTGCCCCCACACAGACATGCCATATCGCAGTAACTGTTTTACGCTTCATCTACCATTTCTTATGCAGAAGAAATATTAATTTCCATGTCAGCATAAGCGCCTGACAAAAAGCAGCAATGTAAAAGCAAGCCTAATCAACATTCGTATTTGCAAGTCCGGCCACGGAGAGCTGTGCAGAACTTGTCTCAAGCGGAAGCAGGAGGGTTGCGTGCATCCAGTCCCTAAAGGCTCGATCATACATAGCTTCGCCTTAATATAAGACCATTTTCGTTTGAAGCGATGTCTAGACTGGCTTAAAAGGGAAACTCACGTTCAGTCATGAATATATTTTACCGTAACGAGCGGGTGCAACACGCAGCGTTATACTACTATAGCGGGTGCAAAGCCAAGACACTGACACTCGACTGCAGCTCTAGAACCTCTTTTTTTTTCTGAGGCAGCGTTAACAGGCGTCGATGGCTGGAGTAACGGTCGAGGTGAATATTACGGCTGCTCCGATGGGTCGCATGAGTGTCATCGATAGTTTTCCCAGGCATATCAATGCATCCGCACTCTTTAACAAGTGAACCGTCAGAATCATAATTAATAGAAGCATATATAATGAGAAAGTGATAATAGGACCTCACAGAGTCCAGAAAGAGAGAGCGAGCAGGGCGAGAGGCCGCCCTTTTTCCCCCTCGCATGTCTGCCTGTGCCGGCTTCCGGCCCAGCCCCCTCCTTGCATTCGATCACGGCACATTGCAAATAGACGGCGATTTGTGCGGAACACTACATTGAGCTCGGCGTGTTTCTCCAAGGCACCTTTCATTCATCCTCCTCCCTGTCATTCAATTTACTTATAATATACTTTGCCAATACATCGATGGTTCAGGGCGATACATATAAAATGTCACCGTGACTGCCCTAAAACATGTATACATGTAAAGATAAAACTAGCTGAGCAAAACCCAGTTCAACAGTGACCCAGCATTGAAGGTACTGTCATAGATGATCGAGATGAAATGATGTGGAATGAAGGACGATCCAGCTGTTGAGCAAGATGCGATTGGGGCGCAGAAAGGACGACCGCGGAGACATCCCTCAGTCGATCCAGTCCACCCTGGTCCTCCATTAGTTTTCAACTTTCAAATTGATTTTATAATTTCATATTGGATATAATGCTTCTAAGTCAAGAGTGCCGCATCTAGTAGTAGTAGTAGTGAAGAAGTGAAGATATACATGTAAGATCTGTACCAGAATATCCTTTGGCCTAAGGCAGTAAAGAGAATCTTCCAGAGTGGGTGCCACCAGTTGAAACTCGGATGAACTTCTCCAAGTCAGTTTGCAATACCTCCCCGATACTACACACACATTACAAGCCTAGCGCATTAAGGGCACACCATTGCCCAAGCAGTCAACTTCAGCTAATCCATTCTTATCGTGACACTTTCTCTTCCACACGTTACCAAGACGAAAGTCGTCCGAGTTGGTATCGAAGGTTCTTCAGACTGAGAACTATAGTACATAGCGAAGACATGCCATTTTCATCCATTGTGAAAATGGCATTCATGAAGTATTATTTACCTGCTTGAGTCACAAGCCTATTTTAAAATTTTCCCAAGAACGGCAAATTGCTGTAAAGCATTTGGCCCGCGTGGGAAAGGTATTAAGCATCGTGACAGGCTCTATTTCTGTAGCCGTGGACACTTCTCTGCAGACAAAATGTCGCGTGCCGGTTGGTCGTAGCACACACAGATCGTGGTAGGTCACGCACTTGACAAAATTCCAACAATCTGCATTCTGGGATGTCAAATTAAAGTGACTATTGTGCACTAAGACAGATGTAAAAAAAAAAAAGAAGATAGAATACAGCGTACTAATATCCTGCTAAGAGGGCAGTCTCGTGCTAAAGCATAAGATCTTGGTTTATTAAATTGAATGGGATTCATTGAAGAATTGAGTCACTCGTTTTTCTAAGCGCCTTTAATAAAATATGGCAACGTTTACGTCGAATGGACTCGAGGCGAGAGCATACTTTCCATCCACCTCACTCACCATGCCTTAAAATGTCGTCAAGGTGGCCATTATACAGCTATTGCTATGATAGCTACAGTCAAAGGTCTTGAAAACGTTCGGTTTGACAGATTTATTCGAAAGCTGCTCCATATATTGGTCAGCAAGAAGGTTGTGAGGATGAAGATATGACTTTTTTATTATAGATTAGCTGTTTCAAGTCCACAATCCCTAGAATATTCAGATTAATGTGATCTCGACTTGGTACATAAAACCACCAGAACCAATTTTTAAATTACCCAAGTTATAGATGCCCATTACCATGCCTTCCAGTGGCCTCAGCTTACAAGATCATATACTGCCAGTGTGTCGAACATAAATGGTAAAGCTTGTTATATAAGTGTACTTCAGATGGGACGACAGGATGACACCAGACCATACCAAACGTGAGTCGAGAGAAGTATACGCCCCTGTCATAGGAGCCGACTTGTAATTTCTTCAGGATAGCAGCAGGGGAGCATTCGGCCCTTAACCTTTCATTTTCTAACTAAGCCCTGATCTGGTGACCTTTTCTGATCTAGCCGGGCGTCTTTTTCACATCTGATATAAAGAAAACAATTCATCGATAAAAGCCTTCGAACGCATATGCCATTTAAATTTATAATTTAAAAAATCACTCGATGGACATTTTCATCGTTCATCGCCCTTCCGTGATTCTTTTAAAAGACGCCATTTATTTTAAATCGGATCAGAGACAATGAAGAGAGCTTTCCAATGTTACTGATTTCGCCGTCAACAACTGTTGCATGTTCCTCCTCATGTTCTAGTAAAATAGGTCACGGCCTTGTGACTCACCTAAGGTATAAGGTGATTGCTCTGAAAGGTCAAGTGAGTCGCAATTGTTTTGCATAGGATAGTGAATCTTACTATCCTGATGTAGTGACGTTTCATGGATGTTACGTGACAAGCCTGCATGATACTTTCTGCAGTATACCATTTCCGAAACATCTTTCAGAAGAACTGTGATGCACCAATAGATCTCAGAAGCAGATGAACCATTACATCATCAAAGATTCGGATGGAGAGCGGACTCCAGCAAATGGCTCCAGCGAAGACATCACGGGAAAATAGGCTCATGGATGACGTCATTGGGGGTCAGCAGTCAAGGAGCATGGACCACAAGCAAGAGCCACATGAAAGTGAGATCAACACCCTCATCTTTCGCAAAATGAGCAAGCCCAGTCCAAGTGGGTCTTGTTTTGCTAACATTGGCTTCATTTCATCTCATTGAAAAAAAATATACAATCACATTCTGAATCTTGACCAACGAAACGAAATTTGCCAGTTTTTCTGCAGTTATGGATTTTTCTTTATCTCAACCTTGCCATTTTTCTAATTACTTTCAACGCATTCTATTATTAACAAAATTACTATAGCTGAAGGTTGAATGCCACATGGGCAGATAAAAAGAGACAAGGCAAAGCTACTGCTACCTAGTTCGTGATCAGGAATGTAAATAGGATTGCCAGATGTGGCATTTATATGAATTTGTCTAGTAACTCTGTCCCCATTACAAGCCACAGCTTTGTTCTCAGTTTTTAAACTATGGACCCACTAGTTCAAGGGTTGCAATGAAATTGGTAGAACACCCAGATCCAGGCACTCTTCCTGAGGGCTGTGCATGTGCACTGCATCCAGGATATGGGAAGACAAGGTACTGTCATACTCCTTCCCATCGTGAAGAAATTTCATATTCTGAGGTAGCTGTAAGTTTGTATCTTGATCAAATTTCACCAAAAAAAACCAGTCTGTATCATAATATGTATGCAAACATAATCAAGTAAAACAGTCAATTGATGCAAAAAAAAATATAAAAAAAAAGTATCAGCTGCAAGGTTATAATGATTAATTGTATTCCTGGTAGTTTACAATAGGATATTTCCAGAATGATCTACTTGGGAAAGTATGCAAATTCATTACTTGCACCTCGTAGAAACCCAGCTATTCCTAATTAGCAGGATTTTTTTTCCACGTCTTCAGCTATCATGACTTCATGCAAGCTTGTGTCCTTGTATTGGAACATTGAGATGTTATTAGAGGAGAGGGATGCATGAAAAGATGCAGAATTCATCCACACAGAGAAGAAATAGAGTGTAGAATCCATCTTGCTTGATAATCCATGATGATAGCTGGTGGAGTAGCTCACTGTGTTCATATTTGAGCAGTGGGCATCTCGTAGTGTGATTCTACTTTCGACTACAAGCAGTTCAAAATTGAAAGCTACAGCCCCCCCCATCTCTTCAAATGCCTTTTAAGTATACTTGTGAGAAGTCATGTAAAACTACAAATGATCCCATCAATGTGCTCAGGCCAAGTTTCTGATATGTCCCATACAGCCTGAGCCAAGAAAAAACAAGCTTGAACAATTAGCCCAAAATATATTGCATATAGACACAATGATTACTTCTTGTTCTTATGCAATATGAAAAAGTGGGAAAAATGTTTCAAGATATAAAATACTCAAAATCCAACAAATTTCCTTAAATATTTGGGCAATTCTACTTGAAGGGCATCTAAAGTTTTGAAATCTGCTTCCTGCAAGTGTTAGGTGAATGATTTCTGTGCTTGAACAACAATCAATAGCTAAAACTTGATTGGAGCTTAATAGATTTTTAGGAGTACATCAGCCACTACAAATGAATAGATACACCAAGAGGCAGTTGCAGTATTACTTGACTTCTCAATAATCCTGTGCTCTTAACGAGCCACCATACAATATCCTCTTGCATCTTGTGCTTGGATTTTTAGAAAAGTTTAATTTTATGCATTATTCATTACATTCACCATTCATGGGAGCTTAACATTCAGTTTTCAAGAAGTACATACCTACAAAGGCAAGCAGACATTTCACTAGCAATGAATTTGAAGAAACTAAATACACAAGAAAATGTTTGGATACAAGAGGATATTGCATTCATATAAACCACCCAGAGTTTAAAGAAGAAAACTCAAGGCCTGTATTGTATCCTAGTTATGCACAGGATTTCTCAAAACATTATACCTCTTGCAGGATACCAAGTACTCAAGAGCCAGGTCCTAGAGGGGGGAGAATTTCACCCCAGCAAGCTTTACCCTCAGCAAAGGCTGCACGGTACATGAGCATGTGAATGTAGTGCATGTGAAAGAGCAAACTGCTTTTGCACCTCTAAATACTTCACTTCCAGCCTTTGCTTTGTGCTGGACAGCATTGGTTAAATAAAAGAGTACCCTAAGGGTTCTTGTCTTTCACTGTTGCTTCTCAAACATCCCTGCAATGACTTATGAGTAATGCTTGGCTGTAGTATTGGCCAGAGACTACTTGACATGTCTAATACCATTCATTCCAGGTTCATCCAAACGTGGTGACCATTCTGGAGCAGCTCCATCATCCCTCATGAGTCTCCTGCAGATATGGGTTACCTTCACACATTGAGTGCATCCAAACCATGCCGATACCAATATAGCAAAATGCCAGATCTGTGTCTCTTCTCCGAGGACCAAAGCTGTGCAATGTTTGGCTCTGTAGGTCATGAGCTTGAAGCAGCTGATGGCACATAAACACACTGCTTTTTATCCCAGGGAGGTCAACTCATGAGGTGCCCATCTTGAAAAACTTTCAAATATCCAATGTCTCTTGATTCATAGTATTTATAATGCAATGACTTGTGCAAATGCATGGCTGAGTTGTGGTATTCAAGGGGTTGTTATATGTGAGTAGCATCATGAAGTGTAACATTCTCCTCCATGACAGATTGATATCAT
This sequence comes from Darwinula stevensoni, assembly GCA_905338385.1. Classification (NCBI taxonomy): domain Eukaryota; kingdom Metazoa; phylum Arthropoda; class Ostracoda; order Podocopida; family Darwinulidae; genus Darwinula; species Darwinula stevensoni. The sequence goes on along the minus strand of CAJPEV010000192.1, from coordinate 127,939 downwards.
CTCCCATGATATTGTATCCTATGATGAGAGCCACAGGAGTGTACCGTGTCCCTAAGAACTTTCAAAGAATATGTTCATTTACGTAGTTGGCAGTCTGAAATTCAATCATACTCCTAATTATAATATAAGCCACTATGGGTCCATTGCCTTGGGTTTTCTACATACCTGGTGGGTATAGACTAGGGCCATGATGGTGCAATACTAGAGCTGTAGGAAACTGCTCAAATCACTTCTTCCTAAGCAATTTGGCAAGTTTACAAGATCCTGGTTTTCCATTTTACAAATTCTGCAGTGCAACTCAATATTTTGCCATCTGGGCATGGATGGAAAGAGACAGATGTATTGTGAAAAGATGAAATATAGGCACCTATTATCATAATACATTGATGGTAATGTATTCATTACTCACTCATTTGTATTCTTACTCTTCCTGTCAATACATATTTGTTCTGGATCTTCTTTGTCTGGGATCACAGCAGCAGAGCAACTAAATGATGACAGATTTACAGATTCCTTAGCTTGCAAAGCTAGGAAATATCAAGTACTCATTCAGGAAAATGTAAGGATCAAGAAGAAGACCTTGCCATGAGATCTTCAATCAATTTCTCACAACATTTTCATTCTGCTGTTCAGGCATATACATCCCCTTCAATGGTGTCTTAGAGCAACATCATCCAGGAAGATACATGAGGATGTTCTTTTCCATCTAAAGAAGCAAGTCTCCCAATACAGGTGCTCACTGGACTGTACCATGAAAGTGTTGGTAATCCAATGCCAATATTGTGTAATAAAATTAAATACTCATGTGAATTGCTTCTTGATGTCTCACATTTCAAGCCACAATATGGAAAAAATGTGCAAACAAAGACTATTCCTTGTACACCAATGTTATAACTGCTGCCAAAGTGCTAATGCAATATTAGTTTCCCTCAGTGCTAACAAAATTAGCTGATTTAGAGCCATCAGCTATGGGAGTTTCAAGTGTACAAATGTGACTGCATTGGATAATGAATTAGTGAAGTGATCTCCTTTGGACTCTGCTCAGCTAATGAAGGAATCCCAGCTGAGATAACCATTAGCATGAACAAAAGTTGCACAAAGTCAACTATGACAAGCTGAAATTGATGATTGTGAAACCAGTGTTACATAAGATGGCAACCTGTATGGGCTGGGCACATCGGTTGTACTTTCATGTGCAGTTCACATGACAAAAATCCAAGTGAGAGTGGAGCATGTAAGTCCCAAGACAGAAAAAAAAAGGCAGTTCAGTAGTAGGTGCTGAAGATGTGGTTGGGAAAGTCTCAAAATGATGGAATGAAGAAAATGATTATCTAAATCCAAATTAAGGAGCAAGAATAATGAAAAGAGTATTCAGCAGAGTATCACTATCAAAAGATGTAATGAATGCTTTTTGAACAAGTAAACTGCATCAGTTGCAGTCACACCCTCAGGAATGACATCTAATTTCATGTGGAGCTGGAGTACAGTTGCCATCTGAATGAAACCCTTCCCTGATATTAAAGTAATTGCCTGCTTCACTTACTGGCAGTTTTCATGGTCGATGACACCAATAAGTAACAGATGACAGCAAGAAACCTTTTTTGAGGTGTCAAACCATCTTCTCCTCACTACCAATCAGTAACAACATGACCTACTCCATCTGCAATCCCTTTCCACAAATGACACTACAGGAACTCTCCCCCAAATCTCATTCCAGCTATCATTTTGTGTCTTAATTTTGAGACATAAAATAAGCAATCAGGGGCAGCCATACTAAACCTTGCACAGATGCAATTACTGCCACCCACTTGTATAATACTGTAGTCATATGATTTTTGAAGATCTATTCTCTTCTGCTCAAATGGACTAAATGAATAAATATCAGCAATTCATTCCCAGATTTAGAAGCCTCAACGTCTGGCCATTACTCCCATAACATTTTTATCCATTTCCCCAAAAATAGTTGAGTAGACCAATGATGGTCTCAAGCCTTTGATGTCAGCATTCCATCAGAAAGATCTGTAGGAGTTGTTCCTCTAGCCTACAGTTAGAGGGTATACAAAAGTGCAGAAGGACGAGAAGGGAACCATGAGACTTGTGATATACCTGAATGCAATGAAAGCATCGCCTTGTTCTCCACCAACTATATGAACTCCTCCTTCTGGGATTGAAAGTCCTCGGAAATACTGACGGATGTCTAGGGCATTTGCTGCCCAAGGCAAGTTCTGCAGTCGGATGATCACACTCATGGTGATGTGGTGCTGATGATGTCTCCTCCAAAGTCCTCCCTCCAATGACTATACTGTCTATACTGGCTGAACTGAACAGGCCTAAATATTGCCTTGTAACTTCAAGCCAAGTCACCTTATTTACTGAAATATATCATGGACTACCACCTGCAACAAAAGGAAAATGATTTCATGGCATTGGTTGATCTTGCACTGATTGCATGCTGAGCAGTACTGTAGGTACAGATTGGCAATACTTCATTGAAGATAAAGTATGCAAAGTATGCAAAGCATGCAGTGAGAGTTCAAGATAATGAAGCTTAAAATAGCATGGTACACTTATTAACCCTTCAAGTGGTGAATTTCTCAAACAGAAGTCCACTCCATAATGGGGATTTTTTTTAAAGCCATAATTAATATTTGTGTATAAAAATGCATTACTTTTTTTCCAGCTAATACTTAAATTTCAAGTTATAATCAAACTTGAAAAATAGCATGACATATTAATACATCACACCCATGTAGGGTGTTTCACTATGACAGTTATGTATATCATGCTCACTTAATGGGTTAAGCTGGCCTAATATCTCCATCCCATGGTACAATGCATGGCCTCAGCAGGATGCAGAGAAGCAAGGACATCATGGAGATATAAGAGAAATCAGAATGAACACTGTTACCATACTATGATGCTGTGTAAGTTATCTATATTTAATCATTTATTATAAAGAATGAATGATGCTTTGTAAGAAATGCAGATAATCATCTCACTCCTGATTGTGCACTTAGTCATGCTGATTTCTCCTTTGCTAGCGAGAGTAAATGATAATGCTATATCTTAAGAGATGATGATTTTTGAATACAGATACTCTATGATTGCTTGTAGGTTAAATGCAGATACAAATTATGATTAACCACAATCACAGCCAATGGATGATTGACCATTCCCAATACTACAAGCTTTTCCTCATACACTTCCTCCAACTCCTTGCTTGTAAATAATTATCAGCAACCAGAGTTCAGAGAGCAGATCATTTTTTATCTCCAGCTCTGTGTGCTTCAGGTAAATATCAGACATTTAGCAAGTGCAGGATTTTATACAGCAAAGCTCCTAACAGGAGAGTGGGGAGTATTAGTATGGGGTATTATGCATAAAAAAACTCTACTTCTCCACATATTAAAAATAAAATGACTCAAGAAACATCATAACCTTCCATGAGAATTTTAAAAAAGTTAAGGTTTATCCATTCCTTTACATCATATACATTGCCTAGCTTAGCAGAATCTCAATTACTAAGTGCACAATACCTTCCTAAATTCAGTGCTTCCTGGGTTTTTGACTATGTTCAACTCTTAAAATCTAATAATTTGAAAAATGAAACAAGAATGATCAAGAAGAAAGATAAGCAGCAGATGAAAACATTTACCTTTTCATCATTTACAAAAAAAATATTCCAACAGTCAACATCAAATATCCAACAGTCCTAATTTTTATGTTATAAAAATTGGGTTTAGGCGCTATAAAAATTGTGACTGTTTACCCGAAAACATTGGTATACATAAGAAAATGTCCTGTCATGAAAACCATTGAAGAAAGAAGTTACATGCATGAATAGTGATGAAATAACCAAGAAACAGTGAATGGTCCAAACCCAAGAACATACCCAGGATACCACTGCACAGGCCCGAATATGTGCTGGGGTATACAGTGAAAGGATTAAGAAATGAAGATATTAGTTTTGCTTTTAATAGTAGTTTCCTAAACTCTTTCTCATGCCTGAGTCAATATTAGTGACTCATCTACATGTCTAGTCCAAGTCTTCTCTCAGAACAAATCCCAGATAAGATAGGACTCTACAAGTCATACAGTACTTGAGCAGTAGAGATAAATATTTTAAGATACTTTCATTTTCTATAAAATGAAATCTTAGTATCAGCAGAAAAATTTAACATTTTCTGTCCTTGCCTTCAACATGTGAAACTTGTTCTTGCCAAAGAAGAGATTCTATCGATATACTAAGTAAAATATTCAGACAATACTTGACTAATTCTTTTGCTGCAGCATGTACATGTCACCATTCCCTTGACTTTTTGGAGACTGTTACTCATTTTTACTCATAATTCATTTCCATGCTAAAAATCAACTGATTTTTACAGAGATACATTCATAGCAAACAATGCAGAATATATTTATAGACCTGTCCCAAAAATGCTACAACTGCAGCCTGAGGAATGGAGTATGAGGCAGAAACAAAACAGCAACAGCAAAAGAGTTATTGGACTTACTCCCATAGGTATAAATGCTTTGTTTAGTTGTGGCTCTGGCTGCCCTTCAAGTAGCATATTTTAAGATTTAGCTCACCTAGTGTGGAATTTCATGCACAATTTTACTAAATAATTATATAGATATCAAACCCCCTCTGTTCAGTCAAGTCTGGGACACCCTGTATATTTCCCATATATTGGTATATATAGCTATAAAGGCTATAAAGCTACATTTATTGAACATGTATGGTTTCATGAGACTAATTTAGGACTGAAACACTCACCTACTTACTACCAACACATCAGAATTTAAATTTAAATTCACATACTATTTAAATCTCACAATTCCATATTAACAGCAAGACATTAGGGTCTACCTCTTGAATTACTTTCTTCTCCAAAAGGACTACAACTTTCTAATTTTAAATTAACCTCTCTTACATGAAATACAAGAGGCAGAAGATACAGTTATCCCACCCACACAACCTTCACTCAGTGATACTACAATAAAATGGTTAAGGAATTATAAACAGTACAGTTCCAGACTATTAATACAATACTTTAAGCAGGGCTTTACCAATACACCAGCTAAAATCATGAGAACTGGCTGTCAATGCAATCTCACCTACCATCACAAAGTTTCAAACATTAAGGTGCTGATTTTCCAAGTCATCATAGAAAAGAGGAAAGAGAAGCTGATATGTACATGAATGCAATCAAGTGCCAGAGTCTGTGCTGAAAGCCTCACCTTCCTCTTTCAATGCCATGCTACCAACATTCCCATATTTAACAAATTGATATTAGTGGTAATCCCAAACTTGTAGGCAGTTACTAAGATGAAGCTATGGTTCACACAACTACACAATTTCATATATTTGATTCAACAATCCAACAGGACTGTCTGCTACTCCTCCATTGGAAATGATCTGTTCAGCATCATTTTCATTCTGCTCACCTTCTCTTAAAACTCTGCTGAAACCCACAACCCTCACTCAGAATCTAAATTATTGTCTGATTTGTTGCAGATACTTATGTCACTCTCAGCTTGATAAATTACAATGTCAAACTTTCATATATGGCATCTGTATAGTTCCCTTCATGGATCTCCAATACTATGTCTGTCTTATAGTCTTCCTCTCCATCACTTTCATCTGGTAATGCCAGTCAGGTGTAGAAGCAGATTGATGAGCGGTTTTAAAAGAGGTCTCAGATCCTGGTCAAATACTAAACAGTGTCATCAGACAGAAAGCAAGCTTGAAGGTTCCACAAGGATAGTTCAGGCAGGGTCATCTCCCTTTTTATTCCATGAAGACAATCATCAAATGACTTCATGAATGAGCACCACATATCATTTAATGAATTTGGGTATCAGAAAGTCAAGTCAGTCTTGTGTTCTCATCCCAAGAGCTGAAGATATCTGTAAAGCAAGTCACATGGTCTCAAGACTGACAAATGCTCATAATTGAAAGTGAAGGTGATCAATATTGTATCAGAAGGCCTAGTGATCCTTGGAAGCAACTGGTTTGGAATAGGATCTTGGTATCTCCATGCATTTGCTATTGAAATCTACCACAAAATATAGCAAGGCAGTAAAGGAAGCAAACAGAATGCCCCCTTTCAACCAGTGCTCACTGATCTAGAGATGCTGACTTCCACTAAATACTCGATTCCATAAGCAGTTTATGAGGCCACACTGAGTTTTCAGTGCAGTATGCCCATTCTGGCTTAAAAAAAAAAAAAAAAACTACCCTCTTGGCCTAGGTACAGCCATAGGTTTGCCTAACCTAAGCTAGAGTCATTGTGTCAAGAGGTCCACTGAGTAAGCTCAAGTGATTATGATTTTGCTAAAAGAGTAAAACATGATCAAGATCCATGACTCAACTTAAAAAAAGAAGCTGCAACCTCATTGGCCAGAGGGTAAACCCCTCCAAAATTGACCTGCTGGGATCAAAGTAAATTGATTTCAAAAAGTGTAGCAACTAAAGCTACTACAGTGTTTTTCACTTCAGTTAGACAATTTTTCACTTGACTAAGACACCAATGCGAGGAGTATTCAGAGAGGAGGCGAGGGCGCAGGTGCCCCTGGTGACTAGCGACACCTTTCTCTTCTTCGAATATTTAGGCTTTTTCATATGCATCAAACTACGTACTGGATACGATGAACCGCATGCATAGCCATGTTGTCAATGGGAAACCTTCCTTGCAGTCTATTTAAATAAAAAGGCTCTACGTTTTCAATTTCCCATCGGTTCAATGATGTAGAAACACTGGATCGGACTTCGATGGACAATCCCAGATCCACATTAGATAGGCCTACTTGTGTTCGGCGTGGGGAAGGATGCTTCAGAACCCAGGAACGATGCCCAAATCTTCACCCGTTTTATTGAAATATTAAGGAAAACAGTAATGGGTGACACGAAAGCCTAGTTTTTCACGACATTAAATTAGCATTTCAATATATTGTGTATTTGGGAAGGTTCATATTTATTTTCCTCTCTTCAGCAGGAAATTAATCATCATCGTTGTCGCCAATGTCATCACGACATCTGCACTTAAGAATGGAACTCCTTGTTTCTGCGTCGATCCGCTATATCACCCTCACCATGCACCGTTGTCGAAGTCAAGTGAAAACATGTCTAACTCAAGTGAAAAACACTGTAGTTGAATTCAACATGGATACTTGATGATGAACCCTAGATTCAAGTGAGGGGCAGGTGTGCCTGTAGCCATCATGGCTGACTGCAAAAGTACCATTATTAGTCATCGTAGAAAATCGATCCAAAGTGGATTGGATTGATTAGGTTGAAGCCTTTTCTGATATTTGCCCAGTTTTTATATCTGCAGGTGTGGTTGATTTCATTGTTCATTTTTCAACACTTTCATTGTTGCCACTGGATTTATGTGATGGTGATGTGATGGTATTTTGATAGGAAATGCTGTCAGAGGAAAATTCCCAAATGTGTTTTTCATGTCAAAGATGAAGGCAAAGCAATCGTTCTGATTCTGTTTGCTAAGGAGTGTTCCCTCCAAGAGCAGAGATGGCATTTCTGGAATGTCATGCTTAACAAGTACTTCCTCAACTTGATCAGTTGATGTAAGCTTAGACCAACTAGCAGTTCAGAAGTAATGGAACTATTCTTGAAAGAGAAAACATTTAATCTAGTGCCATTGGGAGTGGACTTTGAGTGGAGTCAATGAGGTCTTATAGGATCTGATGAAAAAATTATTCAAAGATGAGCAACTGAGTAAGGAAGCACTTCATCTTTTGGAAATAACTTCAGTAATCCTGACATTCCAGGCAAAATGACATACTGTCAGATAGGTTTGCCTTCCCATGCCAGTGAAACTTTTTGTGGGATGTACAAGTGGGGAGAGAGTTTCAGTTTATTGGCATGTATAAAAGTGGTGGACACTAACAGCCAGCATGATGAGGAAGCAATGGTATGGAGAGGCAAGACAGGGGAAATAAAACAAGACAAAAGGAAGTAAGACAAAATAGAGGGAAACAAAATGAAACAGAATGAAACGAATCAAATGATTAGAACAAAAATTAGGAGACCTTAAGTGATGATAACTTGACCCCACAAATTGGTAACTTTTTGCTACTTTCAAATGGCTAATCTCTGAAAGTAATTGTAGAGAGCTGCAATTTGGCATGGTATGGTTTTTCAACAGCACCAAGCTCAACAAATTTCATGGAAATCAAAGGGGGTCAGGTCAATTTTTTGTGTTGATTTGACATAGAATGGCCTGTAATTTGCATTTTTCACTCAGGTGCATTAGAAAGCAAGAGACTTGTTTAACTTATTTTCCACCACATAGGGAAAGTTCACCTTAAAAATTGAATGCTTCCATTTTTGGTCAATCAAGTAGAGTTTTTGTCAATGTGTCAGAGCACTAAAAGGTATCATGGTTGGAGCCCTTAGAAAGGTAAGCTTGAGATCTTTCCACCGGCTTCATTTGTGCCATTTCCGATTTGAAAATGCGTTTTCTGTACAAGAATCTAAACAGGAAACGCAGTAACACTAACATAACATTCCACAAGGGAATAAATTACTGTCACTGCGTTACTGCATTCACTATTACTATGTATGGAATGTTCTAAAATATGCAATACCTTCTTGGGATAATAAAAAAACGATTGCTTTGCGTGATCGATGAGAAAAAATAAAATTCAGTCCATTAAATTGTCCATGTTTAATAACAATTTTACTTGTGATAGGCTCCAATTCATTAGAATGAAACTCAGAGATGCAGGACGTGATAAAATTATTAGCTTCCTTAACAAATTCAGATGGCTTATTCAAATCTGTGTTTTGCCATATGATATATAACAGATGGCAGTAACAAAAATTTAATTTCATTGTCTTTCATGGCCTGGAGGGCATTTGCTTTTGATGTAAACTTTCCCAAGTTTGTATGACCAATTGCACTTTTTATATTTGGGTCACTTGCATAGAGTTCATATTTTGATTTCATATCGATTGGGGAACTATTAATAATAGCCTGAATAGTTTTGTCTATTGAATTGGAAAAAATGGCCACAACATTCACTTTAACGTCCTGGAATATTTTCAAGGCTTCCTTGTGTAATTTGTCTCTTTCCTTGGGCGTGGGGTCACGGTTATTTTGAAGTTGAAAATCATTTGTAAGATTATTCTTTATGATGCAAAATTCCTTTTTCAATTTGGAAATTCTTCTAGATCTTTCAGAAACGAAGAACTCAAAGAACTCGACAAATTCCTCTATATTAACAGGATTCATGGAAAGAACAAAATCTACTGCATGTTTCATTTCTCCTGGATGTTTTTTTCAAAGCTTTTGCTGTATTAGACATATCTAATAATCTGGAATCTCCATAGTTATTGAGAAAGACATTTAATCCTGCACTCGTGATCAAACTTTCCAACTTCTCCCCGAGATACTTCTCAACAAGAATCTTAGCCTGCACGTAATCAGAATGAAATCTGAGGCGCTCGACCTCAGATTTTTTCATATTACAGTAAATGCCATAGCTGTATGGGGATACCAATGCCCAGTCCTTGCCCGCCCTTTTAAAGTCCCTTAAAGCTGAAGAAAGAGCAACTCTGTCATCAAATTTTAAAGAAATCAGTCTTTTTAAGGAGATATTTATCTCTTTGTTAATTTCCAAAGTTTCGTCTTCACACAGGTTGATGCTTGCAGCACTGCCAGTTTCCCAGTTTGTTGCTTCACTTTGCAACTTGATTAAACTTTTTAACACATCTATTTCGGTGGTGTTTTCTCCTGTTTCATTGACCAGCCAATTATAGATTTGATCACTACTGTTTGTTTTTTGCAACTGGGTGATGGATATCCCATCTTCTCTAGTTGCTGCTATGCCTTCCAGCCATTCTTCGACTCTCTGGTTTCTGATGCTGTCAGCCATATCCATGGTCAGGTGGTCATCAGGTGGTGAAGAGTCCGTGAGGGAAGTAACGCACTGAAACAAAAAGGTGTCTCATTCAGAATGTTGAGTCTGATCATCCCTTCATGATAGTAGATTAAGGTGGTGGGACAGTTTACCATATTCACAGCTAGCAATGCCATTTTTGGTGACAATACTCTATAGTTTCTGATTATGTGTGAACAATTCTGAAGCCTAAAGAAAAATCGGTAACTGAGCTAAATTGTGACAAATGTTATTTTCAAGAGACATGAAGTCTTGGAACCTCAAATTCTATTATTGTTCTAAATATACATGATATGAAACGAACATTGCATTTTCCTAATTAGTTGCTGCATGTTGCAGTTTGATATTAAACCTTTCAGCAACAATGCTTCCATGATGTTTTCCTCCTCCAACGTGATTAACATGCCAATTATAGATTCGTTCCTTAGTGTTTGTTTCTTTTGCAGCAGTGTGATGGATATACTATCTTCAGTAGATGCTGCCTCTTGCAGCCACTATTGTATTATATTTGTATTGTTGTATTTATTATATTTATATTGTTGTATTTATTTAGCATAAGAACTTTTTTCTCTTTATTTTGCTGAATATTGTCGTGTGATAAGTCACTTATGAAAGTTGCTTTAGAGCTCTTGACAAGAGGAGGAAATGGGGAAAATGCATTTTCCGTAGGAGTATCTGAACGGGAAGTGCAGTAACTTCGAGTTAAAGGAGGTTCGAAGTATTGAGAGTTAACTGTAATGCCTAGATGATTCACAGGGAAAGAGCAGAATAAATCAGATAATAAACAATGGTACACATTTTCCCAAAATGATCAAATCCTCCTCACGTAACATTCCATATAGCATCTATTAGCATACTTTTAATTCCCATTAAAGGGGAGAAAAATGGCTCTATGTTTCCAACATGCCGGAAAATTTCAAACCTGGGTTCAGTAAAATCCCTAAGGATCTGAGGTGGGTGAACAGATTCGTCTGAAAATGGACCTGAAGCTGCTTAAGAGGCTTCTCCACAATTCTTTCTGTTGAAATTTTGAATTTCAATCTCGTTCTCGAGAAATGACCATGGATGTGAGGCACTATACGAAAATAAGGAGATTTTGAGGTATATCTTCGAACTTCCAGGGAAAACGGTTCGTTGAATCATTGCGCCCTTTGACACGAAGACGAATGGGGACGGTCTCTAAAAACTGGAGCATGCTTTTCACGATGCAATGTTTCTTCGGAGAATGAGCGAGGGAATAAATGAATTCGCGAAACGCGAATTTTCCCAAATGGCGCTAGGGCGTCTCGGGGAGCAGAGGGATGACCCCGTTTTTAGGCTCATCATTTAATATGTTCTGTGGCGAGGAGAATGGCGCAAATTTGACGGTTCTGCGACCGAGGGTTGGGGAGAAACAGATTTTCGAAGAGAGGCATGCAAATCGTGACCTTTGACCATTCGCCACGGTCAGGTGCTTGACCTGAGAGTGCCAAAAAGTGGCTTCAAGGCCCTCCCTTGGGGTCCTCTACAATAATTACAAGCCAGAATTTTATTCTAGGGGGGTCGATTTTCATCTTCCCTTAGTACCTTAAATTCTCCAATGACTATGAAATGGTCATTTAATCATATGAATATCAGCATTAATGAGTGAAATTTGGGATTTTGGCCACATCATTTCATCATCATGAAGTGAATATATACCTTAACGCCGCTGAAAATTTGGAACGGTGAGAAGATTTGAATTCCCCATGCAAGGGGTTAAGGCTCCACTAGCGTATGATGTCTTTCTTTTACTCAAGGCTTTTTTTTCATATGCATAAACTCACCATGCACAAACAGTGGTTTTATCGGTCTTTTCATAATCGCATGATTTTTTCCATCACGTCGTTCCTTTCAGCCAGTGATGCATATCGAACCTAGAAAAGCAGAAAATAAAATTATTTCACTTTGATGCATGAAATAGGTAGACTATAATTGAGCAAGTTGTATCAGGGCCCATGCCAAATATGCTACGCCACTGATGGCCAAGAATGCAGGATTTTTTGTGCCTATCCCATAGAGGGATGTTTCACGGATCCAATGGCACCAAGATTGCTTACTGTCTCCAAAGGGATAGAGAATGCGAGGCTTTAATTACCGATTTGCATGAAAGCTTGAATGCTCGCGCGCAGCTCTTCCCTCTTTGACTTCCCTCCCACTTCGCACAGACTTGTGCGTGCTCGTGAGTGTCTGTGTGAGTGAAAAGGAAGAGGACCGAAGCGACTTCAACTGGAGCCTATCGCTTTTGATTTTTTTTCCTTGTACCTATGACGCCTTTTTTTTTTCATCAAATGCTCTGCTTTCGCTTCCCCCTCCTGAGAGTCCTGTAGGCACGTCGCCGCTCGCCCCAACCTGTCTTCTCTCTCCTGATGGCATTCCTTATGAAAACATGGGTGCGGATAAATGTCTTTCGGCACGGTTGTTAATTTTGGGGGCGTTAAAATGGAGACAGGAATAAAAAATTCACACGAATGAATCAGGGTCATAGAACTTTATAAGGAATCCAAATTATCCTACGCAACGAAGGGAGAGCTCAAAGGATCAAAATACATACAAATTAATAGACAGAGGGGCTTTAAATATTTCCTCCCCTCATTCTCTCCCAAGGAACGAAGGCACTTTCTGATATTTTTACGGAGGGAGGAACGATGGACGGACGGCGGAAGGCGTGAGAGGCCGAAAGAAAGCCAAGGAACGGCCGGGAATATGCCATCCTCATCCGTCACAATATTTTGCATCTCCAAGACTCGGAAAAAGGACCTAATCGGGATAACGATTAGTTCAACCCTTTGGACCGAGTATCCTCAAAACGAAGACAATATATTTCGAAAGGACTATGAAAATTGGCTGCCGAATCATGCGCGAATGTGTTGAGTCTCCTCTGACCAAGAGCGATTTGACTGAGGCCATGTTGAAGTATCATTCAGCAATCGACCGCGTTTCTCCTGCATGCCTCTTTCGTCGTCTACGATTGCGAGCTGCTTTCCTCAGAGTCAATGGTGTGATGGAATAACCAGATAACACCTACATCGCCTTTAAAGGTGAACCGGTAGGATTAGGTAGGAATGGTAGTATTTTTCCCAGTTGTGCCTCAAATGGCCAGCATACTTTACGAAACGTGATCCTTCTTTCCCTTCCGATTTGTATTTCGATTCGACTCGTCAAACGGCTCTCAAGTAGCAAATTTAGCTAGGACGTATGGCTAACTATTCGTCGAAGGTGACAAGAGCGACCACACTCAGTATTTCTCTCGGGACCCACCAATATATTTATTCACAGATCTTCAACTCCGGAGAATCGATTTTCTCCTTAACAATCTGAAGCATGCCATGAACATATTGCCCTCAGATTTCAATCCTTTCCAAAGAAAGGCACTGAGCAAAATATGCAGACGTTTCAGAAAAGGGAGCTGTGTGGACATAGCTATCTGAAGGGAGGAAGGGGGATATACGTTGCCAAATTTCCATTGCGAACATCACAAATTCGATTTATCATTACCTAGAATAACAGGCAGCTTATGAACATCGTCACCCTTGGAGCCTTAGGCTGTGTACCGCCTGCACAAGGATTGATACCGAAAATACATACGTCAAAGAAATAATTCATTCCCCTTAGTATCCCGCAGGAAGAGCGGCGGCCCTCGTTTCCACTGAAGGTCAGTGGCAGAAGCCAGTGAGACTGGCGAAATGAGGAACGAGACAGGCGAGGGGGAAGTGCGTGAGTGGGAAACGGTCTCGGGCCAGGCGAAAGAACATGGGAGAGTGAAGCGGGAGGGAAGTCAAAGAGGGAAGAGCTGCCGCGCGAGCATTCAAGTTTTCGTGCAAATCGGTAATTAAAGCCTCGCATTCTCTATCCCTTTGGAGACAGTAAGCAATCTTGGTGTCATTGGATCCATGAAACATCCCTCTATGGGATAGGCACAAAAAATCCTGGATTCTTGGCCGGTGAGAAGAGAAAATCGACCCGGAATGGAAGATCTTTGGAGACAGTAAGCAATCTTGGTGTCATTGGATCCATGAAACATCCCTCTATGGGATAGGCACAAAAAATCCTGCATTCTTGGCCGGTGAGAAGAGAAAATCGACCCGGAATGGAAGAAATGACCAAAATCGTCAAAGAGGCCACAGGGAAAATCGATAGGCTTCTAGGATAGTAGACAGATTCTCATGAAAATTTATATTAAGCTAGCCAAGAGACATGTAAAGAAATCTACCAGAGGAATTTTTGAAATTCAGCCTCGTTTTCGAGTATTGTCCGTCAACGTCGCGTCCCTTCCAAAAAAAGTGGATTTTTCAGGCGGATCACCGAACACTGAGGGGGAACGGTAGGAGGAAACCATGCGCAACTCCGCAAAAGGGTGGACCATATTAGCCTCCAAAAACTGGAGCATGTTTTTACCGATAGAAAATTTCTACGAGGAATGAGAGCGAAAAAACAGATTCCGAAAACAGAAAAATTATCAGTTATGGCGTCATGGCGTCTCGGGAACGACAGTTCCATACGAGGATTTATTTTTTCCATATAGCGCTGTATGTCTCAAGGAGAATGGTGCAAATTTCATGTTTCTGCGACCGAGGGTTGGGGAGATGGAGATTTTCAAAGAGAAGCATGCGAATTTTGACCTTTGACCACAGATCATGGCCCCAGGGGTGACCTGAGAGAGCCAGCAATCGGCTCCAAGGCCCCTTCTTGAGGTCCCTTACAACAATTATAGAGCGGAATTTTGATCCAGGGGGGTCGATTTTTATGTTCCCGTAGTACCTTAATCGCTGAAAATGATTAAATTAAAGTTGTTGGAGTTTCGCTCTGGCCACCCTGTACATTTCATTGGGCTCAGCATTTACGATCTTCAAATCCCTATCTTTCAACCTCCTTCTGTCAGTTGCATGGTTGATGTCACTGACTCTCTCCATCACCAACTGGACGAAGCATAGCGTCCAAGGAAAGTGGTAACTGGTTACCCTTAAAATCATGCATTCATTTTGCTTCCTGTAAAAATTAAGAACTGGGAAAAGTAAATTAAGAAAGTGACTTGGCTCGAGGATAGAGTCTCATGGAGGATATACCCGGTCCGTCACGAAGCTCTCGGCCAGTGCCACAGTTGCAGACTTGTGGCTTCAATAGAGGATGAAGGAAGTAAGACCGGATGGACTAAATTGCACATTACGTGCACTGGGAAGGTAAGAAAGCACAAGATGTGGGCCCTGTCCCCTGGGGCTGGGGGTGAAGGCGTACTAATTTTTTCCTTTATTTTTCACGTTGCATCTTTAAGCATAAGAGCCACTTGTGGGGCTCGCTTGTCAATATCTCACCTCCCTTCGTAAATGCCCCAAAATGGAAGGGGAAGAAAATGAAGTGATTGTATGTGAGAACTATGACAAAGTCGCATTCCTTACTCATGCAAAGATTGAGAATTAAAATCCACGGCGTAGGCAATGATCGCTTCAATTTAAAAATGTATGCAGAACAGTAGGACTCATGCAAACGCAAATATAATATATGAGGGGCGTTCAAAAAGTTTCCGGCCTGAGAGGGAAGATGAACAGATAGCGCAACGTTGCTTTTCCTCCCAGATTCTCCATTCAATTTCAAGAAGAAAACTAGCATGTCCGGTCACCCAGCCAGTAATTTCCTTTTCCCACAGGTTTTGAAAGTCAGGTCGCTCTCATGTTTTTGGGAAATTTGAAAAAAATTGAGTTTCGTGCAGTGATTAAATTCTTGCATTTTAAGAACTTAACCCCAAAGGGAATCCACACTGAGATAGTGACTGTTTTAGGGGACAATGCTATTTCCAATAGCATAGTGAAAATTCGGGTAGCTGCATTCAAAAGTGGCCGGCAGAGCACAAATGATGAGTAACAGTCAAGGAGACCAACAATTTCAGCCTCTGATGATAATGTTTACCGTGTGGAGGCTATGGTGTATGCGGAACGTCGAATGACCATTGCTACGACCCGGCAGATTAGTGCTGGTAGTGTAAAATCTACATAGAAGAACAACCTCCATATGAAGAAAGTATCTGTAAGTTGGATGCCCAGAATGCTGAACCCAGAAGAGAAGCAGCATCGCCAACAAGTTTCGATGCAGTTTCTTGAGCGTTACCAGGCAGATTCAGCCAACTTCATTTTCAGGGTTGTAACCCATGATGAAACATTGGTTAACCACTTCGATCCCGAAACTAAGCGCCAAAGTCTTCAGCAGAAAAACCTAGATTCACCACCCATTGAAAATTCAAGGCCATCACCTTTGTAGGCAAGGTCATGTCCTCTGTCATCCAAGATGCAAAGGGAATTTGGCCTAATGACTACCTGGAACATGAAACGACCATAACGGGTGACTATTACGCCAAACTGCTTTTGAAGCTGAGAGAAGCAATCAAGAAGAAGCGTAGAGGGAAACTTCGCCGGGGTATGCTACTTCTCCAGGACAATCCACTAGGTCATGCCTCTCTGGGTTGCAAACGCTGCTTTCCGCCAATGTGGCTTCGAATTTCTTCCCCGCCCTCCTTATTCGCTTGATATGACTTCCTTTAATTTTTACCTTTTCCCACTTGCGAAAGAAAATTTGTATGGAAATACATTCAGTTGAGATGATGACGTCATGATGGTCATTGACAGTTGGTTTGAAGACCAAGAATAATACTTTTTTTTAACCCACTCCAAAAGCTGGAATCACGCAAGTAAAAATGCGTTGCTGTTCCAAGAGATCACGTAGAAAAATGAAATAACATTCACGTTCTTCAGACCTCATTTTACCCCTTAGGCCGGAAAAGTAAAAAAAAAACAAATCGTACGGTCGTGAAGCATCAAGGAGTAATTCGTCACAAAAAGTCCGCCATTGTGCAATGTTATCTCTCTTGTTCCATGGAACCACGGGTTTTCCAACTCTTCCCAAGTTTGGGTCTCATTGCTTTCGTTATTGTCTATTGTGCTGTTGTGCGGCTGTCCTTTCAAGAGGAGGCATTTGTCATGAAAAAGTGAGCTAAGGAATTGAACAGGAGCAAGTACCCTTATCTTTGAATGAATGGAAGCTTTACGTAAAGCTGTAGGGGCTCTTTGAAATGTGTCATTGCATAGCAGACATTATCTATATGTACTGTACAGGGTGTCCTAAAAGTCGCTTTACCGAGACGGTGATATGTTTAACTGTGATTATTTTCACTTGTGTTCAGATTTTTATTTGTAGATGTGAAATGTGCATTGAACATGAGAGACAACAATTTGAACAATTTCTGCATCTCTTCATTGTCACTTTCTCCTGGTGGTTGGTTGTAAATGGAGTTGTTTTTTCTGGAACGTATCATCTCGGTACAGCGACTTTTAGGACACCCTGTATATTATGCTTGGGCGTCTGCATGTACGCAGCACCATGTGCGCATGCGCAGCGCCTTCTTCTGCCCGTCTCCGGGTGTCTGTCTCTCTCTCTGGAGCTCGCACTTTCCCTTCGGCCATTGCGGCTGTCGGATCCATCTCGAGAAAGGGAGAGAGAAGAATTGGAAGTCTTGCGCATTCCCCCTCCATACCGAATAGCGGGTGTTCACACTTCGATGCGGACATTAGAGAGTTTTGTTTACCCGTTTTTGAGCAGGATGAGGACGCGAACGTATTACTAGGCGTTCAAGTTCTAGATATTCGAATGGGAGTTTGGCTACGCGTTCCAGATCTGGAACGAGAGGAACTTCCACGGATCTCTCTGCAGATCGTGTGCATATGACACCAAATTTAAGGGTATGGTTGACTCAGTGATACACAGCTAAGGTACAAACTGGTAAACTCACAAATCCCCAGGTATCTTAATGTTATGCATTTCCTTCTTGTTTTGATCTACTGCAATTAAATTTTCTTTCCTTAAGAATGATTTTTCACATTAGGAACGAATTCTTCAGTTTGCCTATTGAACTAATGTTCTTGACTCCTTTGTCTGTTCATCATGGTCGCATGTAGACATTGCAAACCTTGGCTACTAACAGAGTTCCTCTGTCCTATGTTCCCATCATTCGCCATCCTCAATAACATATTATGCTGACGTCTCTAATGGCGAAGCAACCGAAGTTCATTTCTGGGTTGTATCCTACTTCTCTGATGGGGAGGATGTCAGTTGCTGTCCTGGGGGATATTTAGCTAAAACCCAAGTTGTGGATGTGAGATAATTGTCAAGAAACCCATCTCGAGCAAAACGTACATTTTATCTGTCGGGAAACCCTTGCCGCAGACCCGAGACGGTCTAGAAATCCAACTTGGGCATACTGTGCCTTGATTTTCAGCGACTCAGTCAATAGTAGCTTTCCTTCTTGGATGACTGATTTGAACGAATCGCGCGTTGTACCGAAGCTCGCGCGCCTATAAAGTCGTTCATGATTGGTGGATATTGCGTCGCGATAACGTTCCTGAGAGAACGGCTGGAGGAGTCCCTCCACGTCTTAGACGTCTTCCTCACGCGTTTTTAAAACTGCCGGTGGCATCACCAATCACGTCAGCCGTCCTACATCCCTTGCTGTCCTCTTAAGAACGGGTAGCCAAAACTCTCTTATGTCCGAGCGGATGCTACGTAGAGCGTTAATATGGTCGCTGACTGGACTCGTGAATACTCGAAAATGCTACACGCTTAGCCTCGGCTGCCCCGGATGTCGTGGATGTCTTCCACGAGTTGCTGTCCCCGTCTCGCTCTAGAACTCGCAGTTTCTTTCGAGCCTTCGTGACTGTCGGATCCGTCCTCGAGAACGGCATAGAGCGGCTGCGCGTATTGTTCAAAGAGCCGCTGAATGAACTCGTAGATTCCCGACAATGTTACACGATTAGGCAAGGCCAGAGATGTCAAGCTTGATTAAGCTGGGGGGACGGATAGAACCCTTTTCCTTCCCTTTTTTTGGTTTCCACATAGCAATTGAAACTTTAGTGCAAGATTTGCAAACAGGTTGAAAAAGTCAACGCTTCTCCAAAGCCAACTGTTGAAGAGAACTTTGTGATTCGGACGAGATGAAATAGCTCGTCGGCAGTTAGACACCCTTGGCCTAGACCGACCCGAAGTACGTCGAAGTCTTCCACTGTCAGGTCATTTTCGAGAACAGGATAGAGCGGCTGCTGCTTATATCGTTGAGAGGGCCGCTGATTTGTATTGTTGTCGAATAAACTCAGGAATGTCCGAGAAACAATTCGTGGATGGGTGCCCATCTCACGCGTTTGAGGTCGCGCTCTCTCTCCGGCCTTCGCGACTGTCATATCTACCTTTGAGAATGGGAGAGAGAATCATTGTGCGTCTTGTTTCATTTAAAAATGGAGGATTTTACGTTAGCTAGCGACTATTTTGCTTCCCTGAAAACTTTAACTGTAACTAAAAGGACATTGGAAATATGTCATTGAGAGAAACCATTTCTTTTACCTATTGATCACAACCCTGCCCCCCCCCCCGTAAAGGGGTGTTCATCTCTCGATACGTCCTTTCACGCGAGAAAACTCACATACGATACTCGGAATTTAGTTTTCCTCCGTGTGAACTAGAATAACTCCCTAGGGTGAAAGCAACGGGATCCCATCGAGGTGGGATAGAACAGGGAGGCTTATCCTGATCACCAGGACGCCGCCGGCGGCGTCGTTAACACCCCGTTTCCATATTTGTATTTTAAACTCATAGATTTGCATGAGATGTGATGGCGATGGACTTTACGGAGGATGCGGGCAGGGTTGTGATCAATAGGTAAAAGTGTCGATTAATCCGAGAAATTGGTTCCGGTCAATAAAGGGAAAGATCAGCTGCTGCCTATTGCGTCGAGAGAGCCACTATGTTTTAGGGCCGCCGAGTGAACTCGAGAACTCTTGTCAAAGAGTTCGTGGAAGTCATCCAAGGGTCGACTAGTCAATATGTATTCTACTGGATTAGAAACAGGGAGGAACTTTGCATAAATAAAAGATTTATTCGTCATATGTGACCAATAGTTGTGAGGAAATAGATCATCTAAACAAGGCGACTGACATGGAGGCAATGGTGAGGATGCCCATGGAGATCGTAGTCACCACTCCCGAACCTGCGAAATAGAAGCAGACGCAAGTAGCCTTTTTCGCTCTCTTCAAATGCATTCGTTTGTTCAACACATTATACCTTTTTGAAATATCGATCAGTCAGATAAATGAATGAATTACGCACAACCGCTTTTCACTACCCGTGGTGTCTGCTGGAATAATACTGACAGCTAGCGAGCCATTAATGCCCTGCTGTCAACCAGCCAACATTTACCTTGATTTCATGTGGCTGCGCTTTAGTTATCGATTCAGCTTGGGAAGCGAGGTGAGCGCGATATCTCTCTCAAATATGGGATGTAATGCGTTGGTCCCCCGGATAAACTGCTGAATCGTGGAAATTTAAATTTTGCTAAACGTGTTAGCTAAAAAATACAGAATTTACGTTTTATTTTGAATTTTGAAGAGAACTATTCTTGTTTTCCAGGAGAAAGTGTTAAAAAACTATTACAGATTTTTCACTGATCGCATCTCTTGCCAGAATCTGCGAGTTTCCATCATGACACCGGCTAGTGCAGCTTCAGATTCTGCGAATGGAGACGTTTTGACAGAATGTATTTCCTTTCGCCGAGAAATATATTACATACTCAACTGGCTTGCTTCTTCTAAACTCTTCAAACCCTCAATCGTTTTGTGAAAAACTGCTCATTGCGTTTTCGAACAGCCAGGGCCGACATGGTTGATGTCTCAGATTCCTTGAAGTATTTCTTCAAGGCAACAATTCAATTGGTTAAAACACCAGCGGATGGGACGGATGCGTTCATACTCGAATTGAAGAGGGAATGCTTGTAGCGCTCCTCTGTTGTACTCATGCTCTGTGAGCTGTATATGCTGCCGGTATTAAATCTGCACATCAACCCGGATCCTAAAGCACAACTTTGGCTATAATTTCCGGGTGTTTAAACCATTGACACTGTGCTATCATACCTACGCCTTTGCTCCTGAACCATGGCGTGGTTGAAAATGCATAGCTTAGGAGAATGACAAGACTGATCTTACAGGACATCAGCGAGCCAGAAGAAAAAACGATTCAATGCTGCATTTCACATAGATACGAAATCATATTTCACAAAATGAAGAGTTGTGAGACCAATTATTAGGATATCGTCTCAAGACCCTTTTCTTACCTTTTCTAACCAGGAGACAGATTTGTCATTTAATGCATTCAGATAAGCTGTCCCAAAATATTCATCGACAAGCATCATCTCCGTAACGCTCGGAAATAGAATTTGCCACGGGGGCAAGAACTATGGAACGATAATGTCGACGTCTTGCCGGATGGATAGCCACATGGATAAGCTTGAAAGCGTCAAGGAGGAAGACTCACTGCATCGTCCAGTGGATGAATCAGCTTCGTAGCCTTCGTCGCATTGGCAACTTTGAAGTCCTGTTTCACCTTTGCAGCTGGCGTGGCTCGTGCAATCAGTTTTGTCTATACAGTACTCCCCTGCTTTCGTCTCTGCAGAGAGAAATTTTCCAGATGAATGCAGGTGGGCGTTTTGTAGGAGCAGTTATACCATGAACTATGAATTAATCTATAGTGTGCCAAACGTATCCTCCAAAACATTGCATCTATCCATGGTGTATCAGTACATAGGTATAGACTGTACTTCACAGAAATTCTATATTTTAGAAGCTTACCTGACTTCCTCATTCGGATTTTCTGTAACTTGAAATTATAAAATATCGAAACACGATAACCTTCTTAACGATCTCAATGATATTATGGCTATGGGATATACTATACCTTCAACTATACTGTATACAGGGGTCCAAAAAAGGTGCACTTCTCCATGTGCATTTTTTGTGTGATGCTTCAAGGAAATAATTTTCGGCTACATTTAATGTAAAGAAGACTGCTACAAATGTTTTTCTCAGACTTGAAACGCCTTAAACGATGACTTGGAAAAAATATTATTGCATTTATATTGCGAAAAATCGGCATTGCGGTCACTGGCTCAACCCATTTCCTAGGCGATCCGACACTCACGAGAAGGGAAGGGAAACGCTGACCTCAGCAGACGTTGTGTGGATGATTGAATATGTCTGCCGTCGTATGTAGTCGGTGAGCGTTGCGCTTATTTTTTAAAACCGAAATTCCATTTTTTAAAGTCAACGTTTGGGATACTTATGTCTGGAGAAAAAAATATTGTAGCTGGGTCTTTCTTCTTTCCATCACATTAAAATTCTTTGAAAAAAAATAAACCAGGAGATTAAATTATTGATTTGTTAATGGGATTAAAGAAAACCATGAAAATTGATTCAAACGCCGTCAAGAAGATTTTCCTATTTTTCATTGAAACAATAGTTAAGAATTAAGAAAAAGAGCTAGTTCTCAATCATCTTGATGATCTTTCTCATGGATCTCCTTGCAACTATGGATTGTTAATAAGGATTGAACCTGAAATGGTTTCTCTCAATGACATATTTCCAATGTCCTTTTAGTTACAGTTAAAGTTTTCAGGGAAGCAAAATAGTCGCTAGCTAACGTAAAATCCTCCATTTTTAAATGAAACAAGCGCACAATGATAAAGGAAAGTAATACTTTTTTGTGGAAAATAATCACTGACATGACTAATATCGCATCCGAAACAGTGTTTTGAGTGTTGGTTTGGAATATTGACTCACTGCACAGTCCTTCTTCAGCCAAGTATCCATTGAAGCATTCGCATTGGCCATTTCCAGGTGTTCCCCAGCAGACGGAATTCAGCACGCATATATCTGTTGTCATACACATTCCACCAGCTTCTACCTCTGCTCAAGAAAGAGAAGGGAACACCAAGTTTCATTGGGTGTTCTCGCGATACAAGTCACAGATAGCGTTGTGCTCGTTGTTATCTTTCGCAATTTTGTTGACTCAAGAATAAATATTAAAATGGATTCTCTTAAACACCATGCAATCCATTCAAGTAAGAGAGTTAAGGATGTTTACTAACTGCAGAATCCAGCTTCTGGGACGAATCCAGTGTCGCATAGACATGTTCGATTGTTAGCAGGTCCTGAGCAAACGGAGTTACTCACGCATGATTCAGTTGAGGTACATCCTACTTCAGCTGCTACTTCTGTGCAAAGAAAATAATTGGCAATGAGATGTTTCATTCAAAGGAGGGACAATTCAATCTCTGAGGGTATCGGGAGACATAATTTCGCTTGAAATGTAAGATATTAAGCTCGCGAAAGAAAGTCAAGATTAATATGAATTTAAGGAGCTTGCAGAGGGCACCTTCATCAATCAGCGCTGTGAGGGGTAGGTGAGGGAAGAGGAAGAGGATGTTGGGTTAAGAAAGGGAAATGCCTTCGAAAAATGTTAGTCACATGAATTTATGAATAGATATCACTCACAACGTGGGAGGTGGGCGAACTGACCAGGTATGAGTTACCAGCGAATGGGCACCAAATTGCTTTCACGGCACGGCTGTATCATGCTCATCATTATTATGTGCATGTCAAGGGTATTCATACTTAACTCCGCCATCCTTTTCCAGGTTACTCTGTCTACATACTGTATTTTAACGTTTTTCTGGTTTGTTGACTTGTTACGTGACATATCGCTGGAATATTGACAGAAGGGACTGTGGCACACAAACTAGTAACCGTCCAATTTATTAGATGGGTAAAGGTCCATTAATGGAAATGATTGTACGATTTCCACTCATTAATCTGTATTTAAGAAAAAAAACCTCCTCTTGGATCACAAACGCACTCTTTGACTCTCCGACATTGTCCGACTAATGCTGCACTTGTCTAGTCCCGTTCTATGCATATGTACGCAATGAAACTCAGTTGTATATATTCCTGATATGATTTTTGCGTTTGGAGGAATTCGTAAGTTTCTAAAAAGTTTAATGATATCGAGGGCGCTCTTTTGCCTCATTTATCGAAGCTGTTCAGTCGAAAACAGCGCAGGATAGTCTTTTCTTGGAGAATAAAGACTTTAACATCTGCGTGACTGTCATAGAAACAATGTCAGAGCCTCTCTGTGAGGTGCGATACAGGGAAAAACGATAAACTTGACTGACACCTAATTAGACAAGGAATTATGCACGTTATTCACACAAAAGAGCATCAACCCAGGTATAGATCTGCCATTCCACTGGCCCCTACACCACTGGAATTATCATATTCACCGCATCCTAATCATCCAACTTTGAAATATTCAATAAATATAATGGCTGTCATTGGTTCGGCATAGGCCTATATGAAAAGGTCTAGAAAACTAGACATGTTCGCGATTGTCCGCGCGTCCGCGTCGCGTGGAGATGGGAGGAGAGTATGAAGTGCAGGATGCTAGATAATTACTCATATATTTCGGAGATTTTTTTGCCTTTTTCAATTCAAAGACGCAACGACATTCAGAAGGTCCACTAAAATGAAGAGTGACGAGAGTCGTTCCCACTCGATGCTCCACTTGTTAACGGTTCTCATGATGCCCTTTGTAGGCTTTGGAAGAGTTCATTACAGGTCATTAGCATCCGAATTAGAATGAGGAAATGAAGTTGCTAGATGCGGTGAATTTCAACTAATAGAAATTTAAATATTTTTTAAAGCTACGGACATGTCCTGCAATTTCTACACGAAATTCAAGTATTTTCAAAAATAATATTTCAAATGTTTCGTGAATGCCTAGACTTGACATTACAGACATGACAAAAATATATAATTAAATTACTAAGTTATAGTTTATACACTTTAATCAATCTTGAAGACTTTCCATCACAGTTTAGAGGGAAGATGGAGTTCTCATCTTCAAATTTTCTAGAGGATTTGTGAGAATATCAATTGGGAACCAAAGACGGTAAAGCCACATGCTTGGTAGTTGAAGCAACTCCATGAAACTTACTGCATATGCCTTTCTCTGCCACAAACCCTGAATTGCACTCGCAGGTTCGTGAGCCTTCATCGCCAACGCATTTGGCGTTGGGATCTCTACAAGCGCTGTCCCCAGGGTAACACTCTTTATTGAGTTCTGCATTCGCCATCCCTGGAATTCGCATAATCTTTCATTTTTTTAAATGTTCTTGTGTACTAATGCATTAAACAAAATGAAGGCTATCAAGTGCATAGAATGAAGCCATATCATGTACAGGGTGTTAAGAAAGTTGTGTCCCACTGCAATATGCCAATAACCTCAGCAAAAATTCAAAAATCAGGAAAATTTTTAAATACACAATAACAAGGACAGTTAATTGATTTAGAATCCATTAACACGTTGACGACCAGCCTATTTTTGCTTGTCCGCCGCTACGGATGACAAGGTTCAGACCACCCATGAAAGCATTGACTGATTTTCGCCAGACTTCCTGTGGAATTCGCTCCGATTCTTGGTTCAGGGATAGCTTGAGAGAATCCAAAGAACAGTGGTTTGTAGCACACACATTGCTCTCCAAGATGGACCAAATTGGAAAATTTAGGGTGTTCACATTGAGGTAGTATGGGGGCCATTGTGAAATCGAAATGAAGTCGGGGACATTCGTCCATAGTCACTCCTGGGTCATCCGTGCCCTGTGAGCTGGCCCTGAGTCCTGCTGGAGTCCTCCATCGAAATATTTAGTGGCTCACGGAACCAGGCAGTCTTCCAGGTTGCTTTTCCGGTAAACATCAGCGTTGACCATCTTCTCAGGCTCGAAAACGAGCGGAGTGCGGTAATCCTGGCCCAGACCATTACAGAAGTTGCCCAGTGATGCTGAGTGGCTTGAAAAAATCAGTTTTAGATTTTTCAATATGGTCCATCTTGGAGAGCAAAAAATTAGCTACAAAACGCCATTCTTTGGATTCTCTCAAGCTATCCCTGAACGGAGAATGGGGAGAGAATTCCACAGAAACACTTCCGAAAATCAGTCGATGCTTTCATGGGTCATCTGAACTTAGTCATTTGCACCACGGGTGGCTATATTGAAAACTATTAAGTGATTCTAAATCAGTTAACTGTCCTTTTTGTTGTGTATAAAATTTTTTCCTGATTTTCACATTTTTGCTGAAGTTATAGGCATATTGTGATGGGACACAACTTTCTTAACACCCTGTATATTTTTCTTATTCACGTTACCGAGTAAAACTAAATTCATTGCATGTAGGAACTACGTCACTCATAAGGAAAAGTGCTTGCTCACGCGTTCCCTCTGCGATTCCTTGAATAATACTTTAAAGTCATCTACCATTTGCACGATGTGCTTCAATCGGATAAGAATTCCCTGACTTTAAATTACTAATAAACTGTCAAATCCGCAATATGTAATCATTGATACGTCAAGTCATTATACTGTATATATTTTTGACAAATGCTGTTCCTTTCAGTGAGAACAAACTTTTCAAAGAGAACACGCACGTGCTCAATGAAGGCAACGTACTCACTGTAAATGCACTGAAGTGAACGAATAGGGAGTTCGACTCACGGCAGAGTCTTTCAAATGCCAAAAATCCATACTTGCATTGGCATATGAGAGTCTCAGCAGTTCCTGAGCAGATTGAGTTACTCACGCATGCCCCCGTTGATAAGCATTCTTCTTCAGCGCCTATCTCTGTACAGAAAGAACACATCTGCAACTGAGTACGTTCATGGTGCAATTCGCTGTAGGCAGTGGCGCTGTAATTTATCTTGCAAAAGTGAATGCACAAGGATGTATTCCTCTTTGGTTTCTTCCAATGTCATCTGAGTCAATGTCATGTCATAAATGCACTTGAAAAATGCGAGCTAGAATGGCTAGGGATATTGACTCACTGCAAATTCCTTCTTCTGAAACGAAAGCAGGCTTGCAGCTGCACGTTTGATTCCCTGTTGATCCGTTGCAGAACGCGTTGTTCACGCAAATGTCCATTGTCGAACAAGTATCTCCAGCTGGTACCTCTGCAAAAGGAAATGGTAAGGACATCCTTCGTTGAATTCGTTGAAATGCAAGTCAAGGAAGGTTTGATACCAAAATTGAATGGCATGGTGGCGCAATTATGTACCTGACATTGATTTCCTAGAATTAATCTGACACCATCCTGCGAATTTCAGAAAAATACACAAGTGGAGTATGTAAGAATGGTGACTCACTACAACGTTGATCTTGTAGCACGAATTCGGATTTGCACTGGCATGTAAGGGCTTCAGCATTTCCTGTGCATAAGGCGTTGCTGAAGCAATCTTCCGTTTCTTTGCATGGGAATCCAATTCTCAATTCTGGGTAGGGAAAGAATACGATACAGACATGCCTAATAAGGTGTTTTCATAGTTCAACTTTAGAATACGTTAAAACCTAAATTTGATTTCGCATTAGCTCGCTACCACAGATCATGGCAGGGATGGCCTTCGAAATTGTGAGATATTGGCGATACCCGGTACCGTTTGAAACAATGTGCGTTTAGGTAGTTTGCTGCTTCGTCAAAGCAGAGATAATAATTGAATGTCTATGGAATGTAGTATGACAAGTAAAGAGTTTCCCTTTCGCATCAGCTGGGTGAAGAGGTCAATTTGTGCAATATACCCAGTGGGAAAATTTACGGGAGTATTTCGTGGTCCTGGGTTAGCTACTCCCTAGTAAGCGCCCTTTAAAGCGTGCATCCCTTAAGAATGGATATATCACCCTTGACTCGCCTCGGCAATGGTAGGCCGGTAGTTCTTCCCTAAAATAAAAAAATTAGATTTAAGTGTTTCACATGATGGTGATGCTATGGCACACTGGAGTTTTTCTGAATGTCCTGGGCCACAACTCTCATTGAAATTTACGTTCACCTCATCCCTCATCTATGATCCCTAGTAGCACAAAAATGTTGAATAAACATTGATTGAATGATTACTACAGTTGATTCATTGCTTATTCTATGTTGATTAAATGTTATGTGCTACTGGGGATCTTGTTTTGGAAATTACTTTGTTAGACTAATGCATGGTTCTGCCTTAATTGTTGAAATTGATTGCAAAATACAATGAGGAATGCATATGTGACTCCCCTGGAAATTTCTGTCCTATCCCTATAATATACCATACGGTAATATTAGTTCCTCTTATTGAAGGATATGGATGACCATTCCATCTTGCTGTGATAATTCTCTGAAAAAAAATATTTCCAAGGGAGCTACACAAGTGGAACAAAAGTCTAAAATAACATTTTTCTGAGCGTAAACTTTTAAATTGTAACTATACTGCAGTTATGCTTTGTTGGCTGGTATTAAACCAGGATTATAGCCACTACTTTGAATAACGTCGCAAACGGGAAAAGCCCATTTCACATTAATGAGGTTATTCTTGTACGGTTGTTTGCCAAGGAGTCATTTCACACTTAGTTTTGATTAGAACTGCCTTCATTTTCCATTGCTTGACTTACAGTAACATATAACAAATGTTGACATATCAATTAATATTATATTTGTCATCAGCAAGCGCTTCTTTTCTCGAAGGAGAACGAGAAGGCTTCCGAAGAAAATAATGATTTTTCTGTGCGCACCCGCAACATGTCCATGTGAGATAATTATTCGAACTCACTGCACAAGCCAGTAGTAATGTCATCCAAGAAGTTGGACCTGCAATCACACGTATCGGTAAACATGTTGCATGTAGCATTAGATACGCAGTCTGCCAAAACATTGCAGTTCCCTCCAGCTGGCACCTCTGCATGGAAAGAAAATACAATTGCAGCTTCATTCCCAACCCAATTTTTCCACATGTTTACCAATGATAGTTTCAAGTTCAATGCAGGGGTTGGGATCCGATAGGACACTTGTTCCTGCACTGACATCAAAAGTAGTGGTCCCAACACTAATTGCTATGGAAACGCTGATTAACCCCTTACGCGTGTGCCATGAAGAAATCCGAGAAAAATGTCAGATGAAATAATGGCTTAGATCTCCCAAATGAAATGTAGAATGAGCTTCAAATATGGTACATGCAGAGCTAGAAAGTAGAGTAACATGTTTTTCAAGCTTCATCTGCCTGCGTTACAAAATAAAGGAATGACGTCATGTAGAAAACATAAGAACTTGAGGAAAATTTTAGCTGTACTTCGTCTATTGTTACGAGTCATAGAAGTAATCAAAGCCTTTCTCGTCGGCAGAGACTTGAAGGGGAGCCCGTGAAGGACTCTATTTACGGCACGCTTGGGAATTTTAAATATATATTTCTCACTCATCCAGTCCAGCCTGATTTCCTATCATTTTCCTATTTACTCAATAATAAAGGACTCATTTTCCCCTACACATAAATGCACGAAAGACCTGTCCATCCATCTTTAAAACCAAGGAAAACACAATTAAAACCGATAGCCACTTTTTTTTTCCTTCGAACATCGACCAAGAAAACAACCTCTGTACTGTTATATTAATGAGCAATATGCTTAAATTTTATAAGAAAACATTCTCTCCTCTCTCCACTTTTGATTCACGCCAAAATATTTTCAAGTAAACGAACGAGCAAAGAATGCCAGGCTATTTTCTCAGAGCTATGCATGCTTGTAAAAAATTCCCGAAGAGAAACAAACCGGAGAAAGATTAAACCTCCGATAGATCCGGTTGTTCCACAAATACATTATTCCCTTGTCCGTCGAATCAATGGCTTTGTTTTCCGAAGAATATCGAAATGTATAGCTCAAAACAAAGTATCGACGCTGCTCTCAAAAATATATTTTGTAGTAGTTTCAAAGAATTACTGTCCATGACGTTTCGCCTTGAGCTCATTTCTTTCAAGTTCATTCAACCACTTGCCACTATCGAAGCTAGGAGGAAGTTATCAATATTATTTGATATTGACAACATCAGAGAGCAGGTGTCATTAATGAGCCTAATAAAAACAAAAATATTGGCGGTATAGGCAATTAAGTGACTTCGCAGTAAACTGCCCCCAACCATGATAGTGTAAATTAATTTACTTTTGTTACTGATACCGGCTGAAAATTACCCAAGGGCAGCAGAAAATGCCCAGCTTCTGAACTCAGAAACACTGGGAGATCAAATCAGAAAGCCAAACCCTATTCAGAATTGTTTCTGCCGTCATGTACTATAGCTGCAGATCTAAGTATTGAAGACAGTATCTAATATTCCAGAAGCAATCCTGGCTTAAGTACATCTGCCAGTGCCACAGTTAAACAATAGATAAGCTCGACCAGCCACACGACTGAAATTCATGGGAGACTCAAGCCGATGAAAAAAATTATGCATTTATAAGCCTAAAAACAATATACAGGTAAAATCTCGTTGTAACGAATACCACTGTAACGAAATTTTCAGTATAGCTAATTTTTTTTTAAGTCCCTCCAGGTTCGCTATAACGAGATTTTACCTGTATTCGTGATCTGAAGCCATTCTCTTCCTTGAGTGAGAAAGTGCTGGCTTCCAAAGAAAGGCATGCTGACCTATAACACTGTTAATGTGGGATACGGATGCCAACTCACTGCACAAGCCAGTAGTGTCTGCCACGAAGCTCTCCTTGCAACTGCACGTGTGTGTAATCGGGTGGCACGTGGAATTAGAAACGCAATCTTCATTTTGTGTGCAGTTCTCTCCAGCTTGCACCCCTGTACACAAAACACAATTGCAACTACATTCTCAATCCAGTTGTTCCATGTTTTCACTCATTATAGGAGTTCCAAGTTGAATGCATTGGGCTGGGTTGCGGTGAGACATTTCTTCCCGCATTGACATACCGAAAAGTGGTTCCAACTCCAACTGGTATGATAACGCAGATCAGGTCTCCAATAAATCCTGTGTCATGTAATCACTTTAAAATCCGCGAAATTCCTTTTCTCATTGATAATGACCCCAAACCCCACTTCAAATTTCCCTAGGGAAGTTGTGAACCCGCCAAAAGCATAGACCTTTCTCATACCCAATAGATTTAACAATTTTCAATTAATTCAACAATTTATTTTCAAAGTGGCAAAAATCTATTCAAAATACATGCCCGTCGAATGTGTATCGAGGGAGAAAAAAACAACGAAATTTTCATCGGAATAATTACTCAAATTGTTTATCGTGCGCCTAACTTCTAATCTCTTCGTAATCTGCCCTGAGGGGTAATATTTGAAAAGTAGGACGTGTGCTCCGCAATCGAACAGATACTTCTGCTGCAAGTTTCAACTTTATTTAGTTCTCTCCTTCATTGAATCTGAAAAGTTTCCGGAAAATGCACCTTTTGGAAAAAAAAGCCCTCAAGGGTTATACCTAAAAGGTAATATTTTTTCCACTGAAATCAGTACTCGGAGAACTACGGACATATACCGATTTTCAGACTTATCCGTTTGCTCCTTTTGTTGGTGCAAGAATATCTTTCGAACAGCCGAAACCGGAAAAAGTTGTGTTATTGCTGCGCCAAAATTCACATTTCTATTTCTGCGCAATTCAGTGCATAAAAAAAATTATTTGAAAACGTCACCCACAAAGAGTATGCACCAAGGGCATGTATGCAAAACTTGGCATTTTTCTTGAACTCAGAGTCTCAGTCAGTACGTCATTGTCACGTTGCACCTTTATATCTCTGACAAATTCGGTAGGACAAAAAAAAATTACTTAAAAGCTTCACTCATGAAAAGAATGCCCCCCAAGGGCCTATTTAATGGAATTTACAAGTTTTACAAGTTACAAGTTACTAGCAATTACAAGGGTCGTGTTGTATTTGTATGAAGGGCCAGCGGGACCGGCAGGAAGAGTTAAACAAGGAGCACGACCATTGCAAGTACTTTTAACTTGTAACTTGTAGAACATATAAATTCCAAGAAACAGGCCCCAGGCATCTGAGGCCTGACATTTTTCCTAATCTTTTTGTCTCAGTAGGCGCGTGCATATAAATTTTCAGCTTTCCATGTCTCTCCATTTAACTCAAGCGAATATATATCATTGAAAATATCTCCCCCAAAATGGATGCCCCTAAGGCATGTACCTCCAAAGTCGAATTTTTTCTGATCCCAGCATCCCAAAAGGAAACTGTGTACCATGTTTAAGATTTCTAACTTCTGAAGAACATGGTTTGAATTAGCGTCAGTCTGTCACTCAGTCAGCCAAGATCGTCTATATCTAATACTAACTATTCTACAAACTCGCAATGGTCGCACCTTCGGCACTCCATCACCTTGGATAGTGATTAATTCATTCATTTTTTGCGAAATGGCAAACATGTATTTAAAGTATGTCCATATTGAAATACGTGACATATGGGGACGAAAGTCTTCAATTTTATCAAAATGCTTACTTCTATGATTTCTAGTGTACCTAACTTGAAATCTTTTCTTGTGTCCCTTTTCGTAAGGTAGAATGGGTCTCATGCATCTAATACTAGCGGATCGGGCAGAAATAGAAAAGTAACTGCTGGCGCACGCATAACGGACGTGATGTTGATTTAGGGAAAAATTCAACTTTTCCTGTGCGTCTCCTCAGAGCACAGCTTTTGGGTGAGTCGCTTTTCCAAAAATATATTTTTTACCGCCAGTAAAAAGAGGAAACATAATTCTGAAACTGGGTGGCATGTAGTTCCATGAATTCACATTTCAGAATAAAAAAATCACATCAGGGCAAACTAACAAAAACACATCAGTGCACTTTTTAAAGTCCCATTTTCCTGAATTATTATTTGATCCAACGAAACAGTGACAGAAAAGGTAAAATTCCCATCAGAAGTACCAGTTTGATGGCTGAGTACAGGGGTAATTCTACTTTTGTCAGTCAGCTACTCACGATCGTCTATATATAATAAAAGTAGAATTGTTTCTTTATTCAGCTACCCATTAGGTACTTTTTGCCAAGTTTAAACTTTTTAGCGCCCTCTGTTTTACTGGATCAGAAAATTTGGGAAAATACGCCTTTTGCAAAATATGTACCCTTAGTCGTTTTAATAGAAAAAGGACATTTTTTTATTACTGAAACCCATCCTCAGTGAACCAAAAAGTTTCGATAATATACGTTTGCCATTTTCACTGGTGAAAAAACATGTTTGGAATAGCAGACCCACCCAAAAGATATGCCCAGAGGGGATGTACCATAAAAACTGAATACTCTCTCAACTCAATAATATTATGTCACTTATACGTGTGCAAAGTTTCTCCTGCCCATTTCTGTCCAATTCGCCACGACAATGTTTTTTGAAAACATCGCCCCTCGAAAAAATTCCCCCAGGGGATGTATCGAGACTTAACATTTTTATTTTACTCTTGTCTCGGTAGCCACATTCATCCAAAGTTTCAGCTTTCCATCTTCATCAGTTTAACTGATACGAAAATATTATTTGAAAACATATCCCTTTGAAAATTGTGCCCCCAGGGCATTTACTTCCGAAGTCTGAATTGCTCTGAACGCAGCATCCCAATAGGTAGTCATGTACCAAGTTTTATCTTTCTACACGAGCTCAATACGCCAGGACAAGAAAAAAAATACTTGAAAACGTCGGCCCCAAAAAATATCCCCCCGCAGCATGGATCTAAAATTTTGCATTTTCCTGATCTCAACGTCTCGGTAGGCACGTTCATGCCGGGTTTCAACTTGCCATGTCTCTCCGTTTTACTCAAGCAAAAATAGCGTTATGGAGGGGAATGAGTATCGGGACATGGAAGGCAAAAAAAGCCATGCAAAGGCCGGAAATTGAACCAGGCCCTCTTAACTGCCGGTCAGATGCGCTACCACTACACCACCGAACCCGAGACATCCAGGGGCCTCCCTGAATCCCATCCTCATACGTCACAATATAAAGGGTGGGCCAAAGGTTTTTGCCCCTGTATACAAATGTGAATGTCTCCTGAACGGTTTGGGCTACAGAGTCGAAAAAAAAACCAAAAGAAAGTTCATTTCATCCTCTTTCTGAAAATGTATGGTTTTAGGCTCCTTCATTTATTTGGAGAAGAGTCATGGCCGTTTGAAAAAAACATACAGAAAAAAAAAGTTGCCAAAACGAACCTATACCGTGCCACCCACGGAAATCATCCTCAGCAGCTGGCTTCAAGGTCGCGCGCGCCGTCGTTTTCTTCCTTCCTAATTGCTCCCTACCTTCTTTCCCTTCTTCATAATATGAAGGATTAAATTTGAAGACTTTGATGCTTGATTTGGATAACTTCTGACTTACCCCTTGCAAGAGAAGTCACATCATCAAAAGAGTCGCGTAGCGACGCGAGCGAAGTTAGTATGTCTAAAACAGTTAGTATGCATAATTTCTGGGGAATGGAGCACCGGAGTAGCAGCTTTCGTAGTGCCATACGTAGAATTTTCGAAAGAAGAGACTGAGTGCAGCGTTTGAGTATCATTTTGCAAGACCTTCCTTTGCCATGCTCTTCATTTAATTGAATCGTTTTCCAACACCAGGTAATCCAAACCACTGAGCACTGAGCAACCACTTTTGCCTACGGGCAAAAGGAAGGCAAGAGCTGCCTCAGGACTCAAGACAAACCCCTTTCCTCGTTGTTGGGAATTACAATTGACTAGCGCCTTACGTCATAATAACCACCGAAGCCGCATGCTTATGATATCTTTAATATCAACTCATTGAAATAACGTGAATTGAAACTTACGGCAAATGCCTCCATCATCCACGAATTCTTGCTTGCACTCGCATGTTACCCAGCCTTGCTGGTCAACACATTCAGCATTGGGATCTTGGCATGCCCCATTCCCTGGTTCACAATACTCATGGAGTGTTGCATTCACCTTCCCTGAAATGTTCATCATGTTCCATTGAAAATTCTCCTGCAGTGTTAATGCTTGAACTGATTGAATTCTTTAAAGTGAGCGGAATAAGGCAAGTCTCTGGTTTCTGCGCTGACATACACCAAACCAGAACTGATTTCATTCTATAGAACTACCCCACTCACGAGGGAAAATACTCGTTCACGAGTTTGTTCCTTTGCAAATGTTGAATATTGCTTCACTACCCTCGAAAAGTTTCATAATGTAACTCATTTTCAAGATGATGTCGGTACTTTGCTTACAACTCACACTTTAGAAAAAGCTCAATCGACAAGTATTGGCACATCCAGGAGCATTATAATTCTATTCAACAGCTGCTCACCCAAGGAAAGGACTGCCGATTCATCTTCCTATGGAGACCCTTTATCCTCCCCTTCCTTTGCTTACCTGCCCTTGAGGCAGTTTGTGAAGGAATCCAAAACGGTTCGTTGTCATTGTTCACCCTGACTTCACTAATGTTTGACGTTGAGAGCCTATCTACAATTTTTGCTGGTTGTACTGACCCTATTTGTAAGTCTGACGTATATACCTGTCAAATCTCAAGCCACCTCCGAATAATATTTTTTCTCAGTGATTTCTCTTCGTCCACCTCCTCTAAATCAAGGCCCACCAGTTGAGAGGACTTTCACATTTTTTCCAGCAAAGGCTGAGAACTGAGTCTTAGAGATTTCTGACTCAATGTTTTCTTAAGGGAGGAAAATGTATGCATTTTCTGACGTTTCTAATTGTAAGTCAGATATACTTAAGTATATCTTACAACGATAAGTACAACGTCCTTGATGGATGGGCAATTCGGTTCCAGCTATTAGAAACCTGCGTTTATTTTCCAGTGGAAAATTGTAAAAAGAAATAGGCAATGTTTTTGACTTGATGAAGGTCCCCTTACTCAGATGCCAGGAGGTATTGCTTTTCCTTCCTTGAAATGTGTGACGAGCTCATGATAAGATTATGTAATTTTTTTTTACTTTTCCACATATGGCTTGGAGCTAACGGCGTTCTTTCCGACTCTGAGAAGAACAAGTTAATGATAGTAAAAGAAGCATGGAACCATGAAACTCACTGCATCTGAGTGCATCCTCCACGAAACCCTTCTTGCACTGGCAGGTGTGGTTCTTTGGTGACTCATGGTCAACCACGCATTCCGAATTCGGGTCTGCGTTCGTCACACAATCAGCATCGCCAAAACAGGAGTCGCCGAGAGCTCGCTCTCCTCTTCCTTATTGAAAGAAAAGAGAAATGCTTCTTTGCTAGATACTTTTATAATAAAAAATTCAAGAGATAAACAATCCAAGGATGAAGTAAACTTGTGAATTCATTATCGAAGAAAAGGGAAGGAGGAGCCCATCAATATGACCAGGAATCAACAAATTGTCATGTTGAGCTCATGTTCTCCTACGACTGCGATTACTTATTGCTGCTTCTTTTGGATTAAACGTTGCTGCGTTTATGTTGATCTTAAGGAGTAGGTCTTTGCTAATTTCTTGAGAGGATCATCGTATATTCGTTTCTGAGTAATAAAACGTATGCAGTTGTTTTCCCATGGACATCATAACTTGCATTGATAGCACGTTTGTTGAAGCGTCCTTCAAACGTGTGCTGAAAGTATTCTAAAACGTATGGACTATTGACTGACAAGAGACATTTGTCTAAGAATGCCAACATTTTGGAAGACGTTGATTATAAATTGTACTGACACTTTGGAGGGACACAATTATTGGACCGGCGAAGATGAGCGGCAGGATAGTCAACAATGCATACAGACCTATCAAGAGCTTCATTTTGTTAAAAATGCTGTCGTCTTTGATAGAATTACACAAGATAATGCACTAAACCCTGTATTCTCTTTGCTGATGAAGATTAAGAAAGATGCCTTGACCAATAGCGAAGTCCCCTTTCCGCTCACAAACTTGACGATTACGCACCTTCGAAATGCCTGTAGAAGGCCCTTAAATAACCGTTGTCGTATGCCTTATCTATGGAACGGAAGTCCTCGTAATTTTTCTTCAATAGTTGTTCATGAGGAAGGAACTCTCATGGGAACCGCATTTTTGTTATCGATTCTCTATGACTCACTAACGTCATGAAGTGAATGTGCGTAATCCGTAGTCCCTCCTCTGCCTTCTTTGTTCCTCCGCTATGGTTGAAGTCGGGTGTTGCAGGTTGCGTGCCCATCATTGCAAATGAAATACACACGCATCTTTATCACCGAAGAGGAGAGAATTCTACGAGGGGTCCTGCATATATTTCCGGACTTTTCAATTTAAAATAAACGTAGATTTTTTTTCATATTTTTATTTTCTATTCATTCGTTTCATTTTCTGTTCCTCATTCTTGTGATTTTCCGTGAACACAAAATTCCCAAAAAATTGAAAAAATTTCACATTTTTTTTTTAGCCGGACTCACTGCAAAAAAGGCCCCCCCCCCAACAAAAAAATAATAACCCTAAGGGCATATAATTAATTATATATTTCTCTAACCGAATCTGCAACTTCGGAAGGGAAGCGAGGCACTGCCTTCACTATCGAAGGGACACCGTTTAAATTATCCTCACCCCATCAAATGAAGCCTCTTCTGTGATTCCAGGAACTATTGGCAGGAGTCACCATAGAGTCTCTTACCAAATTAACATGCTGAAACAAATGCACTAAGGAAATCGAGTGTCTCCCCCAGTGAAACATGAGGGAAGGCTTTGCAATTCCAGCATGTAACCGTTTGGGAAGAGAACACGGCAGAATGAGAATCCAGGTATATCTGGCCTGGGAATAAGATGTAACATGCCGACTATTTCCACTTCTTTACATTGCAGTCCTGAGCAGCTTTAAAGAAATGGAGAGCATTTTATTCTGTCTGCCGGGTATGCCTAAGTTTTCATCTTTAAGGAAAATAAATAACCTAAAGACGATTCTTCTCCTTCGCGGATGACGGGAACACAATAATAATACTTAACGCGTTCCCCATCTGCTGAAAAAATGGTATTCTCTGTTACTCGTTCTTCACGATATCTCTGTCAATTCCCACTATTTTCCCTATCAATGTATTCCTGTCAATGTTCTGAGTTCATCGTGACATAATGGAATTATTAAGATTTAAAAAATATCTATCAGCTTTACTCTGGTCCCGAAAAGTTATGTTTGTACTTCTTTATGAACGTTAACATAAGCATGAATATCAAATGCTTGACTAAAAAAACACACGAATGGGTTTTCTAGAGTGAGGAGAAACATAACGCTCCCAGATGGGCCTATACACGCCGGGCTTCCTTGGATGCACGAGGCACTGTGAACGCCATGTTTCTCAAGTGATTGCGCCGTTCTTTCTGATGGCATGGTGTTGCCAGCTATGACATATATTCACGCAATCTCAGCGAAAATGCACTGGAAGTCCACCAATAGGGAATTATTTTATATCGCGATTTTCTCGTTTTCATTTGACTGACCCTCATACTTTAGTTTTCCCATGGAAATTGCATCAAGAAATTGCAAACATGTTTTTATTCCTCGCCTTCAACATACTCGTACTCTCAAAAGGATTACGTTTGAGGAGAAATATTTACCTTGGCAGTCTATTGCCAATATACGTATTTCGAGTTATTTTGAATAGTTGAAAGATATTAATGCATATTTCACTGTCACTGGTAGGGTGGTATTATTTGTACTTACTTGGACCCGCATAGATTAGTGGCAGGATGGATGACAATGCATAGAGTACTATCAGGATCTTCATTTTGCAGAACTGTAGTCTTCTCAAATATAATTACTGAATAATCCGCTAATCCGTCTTGGTTGAGCAATGTTGAGAAAGATGCCTCGGCCGATTACGAAACACTTTTTCCTCTCCTACTTTCGACGATCAACTGCGTTTCAAGACTGCACCTTTAAATTGGGTCGAGCAACCTTTTTTCTATCGGTCGGCTTAAACCTTATCTATTTGACGTAAATCCGGTTCCATTTGTTTTTCAATATTCGTTTCCGAGTCGGAAGGAGAACGTCATACGTAGCCAATAAACTCACTGACTCTCACTGGCGCTATAACGGGAATTTCTGTTATCTCATGACTCCTCCTCTGACTCCTCCTCTGCCTCCTAAGCTACCGTTGAAAGCTGGTACTGCAGGTCGAGGGCCCATCGTTTCAAAAGCAGTTACATATTTTCCTTATTCGTTGAATATTGCACAACCCAAATGAAAATGGTTAATCGAGGCGAGTAGGGAAACCTGTCATTATTTCCTGCATTGGTACGCTTACAATCATTTTTAGGTTTACATCAATCCAAGGAATAGAATGTCACTAGGAATTAATATATTCCACCAGCTTCTGAATCTTCAACTGATTCGGAATAGAAATGGGTGGATTAGTTTGAATGTCATTCAGAAATATGCCATTCAGACCCAGAGTGATTTTCAAGCATGGGAGGCAATCTGGTGAAGGTGATTCATTAAATATGTATTGGCGTCAATGATACTTGCGTCATTCTTCCACCATCGTCACCCATTTAATATATATGTACGATGGTGACTCACTGACGCTAATTCTAACCATGTTCTAGACATGGTGAAAGGCAGAAACTTGGTACACAAATATCTGTTAGATTGCTGACTCCAGAAAAATTCCAACTTTGGGGGTAAGTGCCCCAGGGGCACATTCCGAGGGGTCTCATTCTCTAAGCTTAGGTCTAACCCTCGGAAAGCTCAGGCCTATGACATTCTCAGGCACACACATCCTTCAACAAAACGGAAGGAACGTGAATAGCTGCCAGGTTGTCGACTCCAGAGAAAGTCCAACCTCGAATGCCATTTTTGGGGGGTCCATGCCCTGGGGGTACGTTTCAGGGGGGGGGGGACTGATTTCGAAGGCCTAAGCTCAACCCATGAATGGATGCTTAGGCTAGTACCACTCTCACACATTTTCTTTCTTCAGGGAAGCGGGAGGGAACATAAATAGCTGTTTTATTCCATACTACGGATGAAATTCAACATAGAATGTACGTGCCCTGAGGAGACTTAGTTAGCAGACCTATAGGTAACCCTTGGACAGACGCGGAGGCCTACACCAACCTTGCCCGACCCATTCGCATCGAGTAACTTCTCGGCCCATCTGACCGAGAATCCATCTGCCTTAGCCTGACGCGCTAGGGCTTCGACATATGCCGTAGGGTCATAGGGGAAGGGAATGACGCGCGTTGACGCGTACCGGTACGCTTGCAAATGCAAATGGGTTCTATTTATATTTTCTGGCAGGGAAACGGTTGAAGATGTTCCATCGACATTTCGATATAAGGTGGCTACGTCTAATCTACTTACGGATGCTTAGGCCAATGGCACACTTCAACGAAACTGGAAGGTATATCTGGCATTCATGAAATGACGCATTATTTTCATAGACAACTGTATGGAAACTTTAGAAGAGTTTGACGAAGGGACTCCCATAGAGTCCTTGATATGAAGATAAAAGAACTCCCTCCCCATTTCTTCAATGTTGAAATACGGTGAATATGCCGAATTATCGTGTTTATGGTAGAGTTCAAAATGTCAAAAAGCGTGACGTATCACCAGCAAAACTGATCTAAGAAAGACGTCATGTCAGCAAGAACGTTAATGTGTCCGTGGGAGCCTCCCAACTTGGAAAAATAGGAATAATATGTGTTGAGCCAAATCATTCTTGATTTGGTTCAAATTGACTCAATAAAAGGAGAATGAAAGGTGAGGTGGGCAGGTTTTGAGACCCACAATCCAAGAGAGGGTCCGAGAACCCTAGTCAAATCGGTAATGGTTTACGTTCAGCACTCATGGTCTCTCGTCAATTTCAAGGGGAGGGACCTTGAATTGGAAGCTTGGTGGATTGGAGAATGGATTTAATGTACGAAGCTTGATTGGAGAGACTTTGTAACCCACTCTACATAATGAAGTTATAGTTTCCTGGACTTTTTTGGGGGAATACATCCGCTAGGTCAGCGTCGGAGATCCGGAATTCCTGCATTCCTGAAGTGAATGTCTTACCGTCTTCCACGGTAAGACTGACCTCATAACATTGGGTCCACATCCACTTCACATGTACGAGTTTCGTGATCCCTTTTTCTACCCCTCCGATCCCACGCCTCAGCTCTCCACCGTGGTACGTACCGTTGTAGCAAGAAATATCCATACACACGCACGTCCATGATAAGTCAAGGACGAGTAGGTGGTACATGTTACAGGTGTCACAAATGCTTTGCCAGATTCTTGTTATACGTTTTTGTTGAAAAGTTTATTTGCAACTGTCAAAGAGGAAAAAGAATATGTGAGATAACAAGTACAAAGGAAACTCAGTCATATTAATGGGAACAATGGAAAAA
This sequence comes from Darwinula stevensoni, assembly GCA_905338385.1. Classification (NCBI taxonomy): domain Eukaryota; kingdom Metazoa; phylum Arthropoda; class Ostracoda; order Podocopida; family Darwinulidae; genus Darwinula; species Darwinula stevensoni. The sequence goes on along the minus strand of CAJPEV010000192.1, from coordinate 87,021 downwards.
TTGGACCAGCCCTCCGAATATGCCAGCTCAACATTGAAGGCATCTCTCGATCGAAGTGTGAATACCTCGAAAGGTTCCTCAAGGAACGGCGCATCGACGTCCTTGTCCTCGAGGAGACCCATATTGAACATAACCACCAGTTCGTAGCAGGAGGACGTACTACAGGTTTCGACCTAATCGCCTGCAACAATCACCCGAAATAAGGCCTTGCGACCTACGTCAAACGAAGCCTTGAAGACTGTGCCGAACTCCAGCACACCAACATCGCCGTAGTTTCAAAAACAAGTATATGGGTTGGCCACCTAACAATCACCAAGGTGTGCAAACTCTCACTCGTGCAGTGGCCTGACCCACCGCTACCTCCAACCCAACATCCCGCCATCCATCTGGGTGATTTTAACAGCCACCACACAACGTGGGGCTATGAAAAGACCGACAACAACAGAGAGGCAATCGCCGAGTCGTCTTCGATGGAGGATAAATTCCTCCTGTTCGACGCGAAGGACTGAGGAACGCTTCGCTCTGCACGGTTGCAGAGAGACTATACTCCCGACCTGTGCTTCCTATCGAAAGACAACAACGGACACCCCATCATTGCTTCAAGAACCATCCTGGAAGACTCTCCTAATTGCCAACACAGGCCCGTTATCGTCCATGTGGCATCGATGTCCCGGTCATAACATCAACAGCAGAACCTCGATGGAATTTCAAGAAAGCCAACTGGGAAATCTTCCAAGCGTCGGTTGGCGCCAGCATTAGATGGGTACCGCCAACGGTTGACACCTTCCACAGGTTCATCGGCATCATAAAAGCCGCCGCTAAGCGCAGCATGCCTCGAGGGTACAGGAAGGAGTATACACCTTGCTGGTCCGTAGACAGCGAGACCCTATACCAGAAGTACCTGCAGAACAATAATCCCGCAACTGCTGCTGGAATGCTTGAGTCTCTGAACTCAGCACGCCGTGAAAGGTGGAAGAAGCTGATGGAGGAGATGAACTTCACTCACTCCAGCAGGAAAGCCTGAACCCTGCTGCGACAGCTCGGCGGAGCAAACCCAGTCCATCAACGCAGACCGGCCATCAAAGCGGAAATCATCGCATCTCACCTGATGCAAACATCAAAGGCTCCACTGGAAAAGAACACGCGCCGCACCGTCAGACAGCAGCTCCTTGCTAACTTAGCTGCTCCACAGGTTCCTTCGCCCCTGTCAGTTCCATTCACGATTCAGGAACTTGACGACGCTTTGGCAGCGACCAAGCCCGGTAAGGCTGCCGGTCCAGACGGAGTCTACCCTGACTTCCTGAAGGCCTTAGGCCCGAAAGCCAGGAGGTGGCTGACCACTTTCTTCTCCAACGTCTTGGCCACAGGAAGAATTCCTGCTGTGTGGCGGCAGACGAAAGTGATCGCGGTGCTGAAGCCGGGAAAACCAGCCAACGAGGCAACAAGCTACCGCCCTATCTCCTTTCTTTGCACTTGCTACAAAGTACTGGAGAGATTGCTATTCCACAGAATGGTCCCTGTCATTGACCCAACCATCCCCAAGGAGCAAGCAGGTTTCCGGCCTGGCCGTAATTGCTGCAACCAAGTGGTGGCCTTCACCACCCATATCCATGCCGGATTCCAACGCCGCCTCAAGACCGCCGTAGCGTTTGTGGATCTCTCAGTGGCGTATGACACGGTATGGAAGGAAGGCGTGCTGTTTAAAACTTTCCACCATTATACCATGCAGAACGACAATCCGCCTTCTCAGCAACATGTTGAGTAACCGCTGCTTTCTGGTACACATCGGTACACTGAAGAGCAGATACCTGACTCTCAATAACGGACTCCCTTAGGGATCCGTCCTGGGCCCGATGCTATTCAATGTGTACACATTTGCCCGAAACTGCATCCAGGAAAGTTGTGTACGCAGATGACATCCCTTACGAAAATGTCTTATAGGATTCCTATATATTCCTTTAGGAATATATAGGAATCCTATAAGAATCCTATAGGAACCTAAAGGAATCCTATAGGTTCCTATATGCCCCATAGAGTTCAGTTTGGGACCTATACCTAAAGGAATCCTATAGGATCCTATATGCCCCATAGAGTTCAGTTTGGGACCTATAGTGTCCCCTATTGAACCTATAGAGTCCCCTTTTGAAACTATAGAGTTCCCTATAGAGCATATAGATCCCCCTATAGAACCTATAGACTTCCCTACAGAACGAATAGGGTTCCCCATAAGGCCTATAGATTCCCTATAGGACCCAAATGGTTCTGTATAGGACCCGTACGGTTCCCTATAAAACCTATAGGGTTCCCCATAGGACCTGTAGGGTTCGCTATGGGACCTATAGGATTCTCTATAGGACCTAAAAGGTTCCCTATAGGGCCTATACGGAATCCTATAAGACCTATTGGACCTATATGGTTCCCTATAAGGCTTATACGGAACCCTATTGGCCTATAGGGTTCCGTTTGAAGTTCTCCTCTATGCCACTAGATGGAAGTATTGGGTTCTCACATTTCTGAAAGGGCACAAAAGTGCCCTCCCCTTACCCATAACCACGTACGAAAATGAGTGGACTCTATCCAAATGAAGTTTTAGTAAAGAGACGCGCTCGCAGGTTCTGTCTTATATTTCCTTAGGTCGAGAGAAGAATACTACTTCTCTCTACCGAAGGAAGTATACATGCAATCCAGCGACATATGTTGGGCGGGTTCATAAATTATGCAGACCCTCACAGTACTGGTATAAATAATGCATGGTCCCCCTACCATGGAAAAACCCCTAATCGGCTTTTGATTTACACCGAAATGCTGTGCCATTATTAACCCCGGTCGTCTTTTCCGTCGTAATGCCTTGATTTCGAAACCCAAAATATCCTCCCCGCGTACTATAGGTCAGGAGACCTATAAGACCCTATAGGGATCCTATAGGTTTTTCGTGTTTCAAAAACCTATAGGAAAGTCTATAGGTTTCCTATAAGAAATAACTATATTTTCCTATAGGACATTTCCGTAAGGGATAGCACTGGCTACACAAAGCATGGATCCCAACACCATCGAAAGAACCCTCACAACCGACCTCCAGAAGATGGAAGAATACTTCCACTGATGGCGTCTCCGGCCCAACCCGAAGAAGACCGCAGTGTCAGCATCCCATCTCGACACTCATCAGGTCAAATGACCCCTGAGGGTGTCCTTTTGTGGTTCCGAGGTACCCAACACTACCACCCACAGCTACCTGGGTTTCACCTTGGACCGGACACTATCTTACCGAGTGCACTTGCAGAATCTCGGCAAGAAACTGGAAAACTGGGGCAACCTGATCCAGAAACTTGCCGGAACACCTTGGGGGGGCAGATGCACAAGCACTCCACACCGCATCTCTCGCCTTACTGTACTCCACCGCCGAGTATTGCTGCCCAGCGTGGCTTTCGAGCGCACACCTGAACGTGGTTGACGTATAGCTGAACTCAACCATGAGCATCATCACCAGGACCCTCACTTCCACGCCGTTACCATGACTCCCGGTACTCGCAAACATAGCGCCTCCATCTCTTCGCCGGAAAACTGCGGCGTCAAGGGAATATCACCGTTACGCTAACCAAGACCTGTCCATCCATGAAGACCTCAACAACCTGCCACCACCTCGTCTCAAATCAAGGAAGCCGTTCTGGGTTACTGCAAAAACTCTCCATCGAACACCGTGCAGCCTAGAGGATCAATGGAGAAAAGCCAGGAGCAGTTCTAATGTCCCAAACAGAGACCTAGTCTTGAAGCGCACTCAACAACCTCTAGGAGCGTCACCTCCCCGCAAATAGTGGTCTACCATCAACCGTATCCGCACCGGACTCGGGAGGTGGGGGCCACCTCTTCTATAGATGGAAAATTAAACCCTCTTCATCATGTGATTGTGGAGCCCATGATCAAACCTTGCAACATATCTTGTCACATTGCTCAAAGAGAAAATTCTCTTGTAGCCTCCTGGACATACATCGCCTACAACTGAAGCACTATCCGGGATAACACACTTGGATATAGACATTTAAGATGCTACTCAATGTTCATACGAAAGGAAAAGATGGAAACAATCGTTGATTTATTTTTTTTTTTGGGGGGGGGGAGGGGGTTGGGCGTAGTATGAATAAGTTTAGAGAAAATTTTAAAGAGTTAATGTCAAGGAAACAATTGAGTTCCTATTAGGAAAGAAATGTGAATTTCACAATTAAAAGTATTTGAATTATATCACCCAATAGACTCAAACTTAAGATTAGAGTATATACTTAGTTTGTAGATGCGATAAACTAAATCCCTTTCAGATCGATCGAGGAATCTCATCAGTTAATTTTCATGTGAAATCAATTACATGAGCTTGTAATATTCATCTATTTTTTTTTTTGGGGGGGAGGGGGGCATGGAGGTTGTCCTCCATAGAAGCAAGATGCCTCTATCTATCAATACTTTCATGTTGATCATCTCTGGGAACTGGTAAATCCCAGGTTATTGAGCACGCTATAACCAAGCCCATCACAGAAATACTAAGTGATGCGGACGGAAAACTGATTTGTTCTTTTCCAAATCAAGAATTTTATTTTCAGTGCCTTGAGCAAAAGCAAATGGCATAACATCTTGTTCGCATCCAATGAATTTGTTGAGCAACTTTCGGCCATGCACAAAAGAAAAGGAAAAGTTAGAGACTCTTCAGGTGAAATTGAACTGTTGTGCTCTGCATGGAGCGAACCCTTACCAAAATGTCTTATAGGATTCCTATAGGATCCTAAAGGAATCCTATAGGATCCTATATGCCGGTATCTCAAGTCAAACCCTGGATATCTCAAGGGATATCCTGGGTTTTCCAAGATTTATGGACCCGTAGGGTTCCCTATAAAACCTATAGGATTCTCTATAGGAGCTATAGGGTTCCCTGTAGGGCTTATACGAAACCCTATTAGCCAATAGGGTTCCGTTTGAAGTTCTCCTCTAGGCCACTAGATGGAGGTCTTTGATTCTCGCATTTCTCAAAGGGCACAAAAGTGCTCTCCCCTTACCCAAGGAATCATCTCTCACAAGATAGTTTTGTACGTCCCCAAATGTCTCGCCTTGCCTCATTTTAGCAATCAGTAAACATCGACAGTTCCTTATTTGTCATCCCCATCCTCCAGGTAAAATCATGGAGTCCCGTCAAGAAATATGCCCTTATTCCTTTTGAAAACCACGTACGAAACCGAGTAGACCCTATCCAAATGGAGTTTCAGTAAAGAGACGTGCTCGCAGGCTCTGTTTTCATTTTCTTAGCTTGAGAGGAGAATACTACTTCTCTCTACCGAAGTAAGTAGATGTGGAATCCAACAACACATTTGGGGCGGGGCCATAAATTATGTAGTACTGGTATTAATAATGCATGTTTCCTCACCATGGAAAAACCCCTAATCGGTTTATTTACACCCATTACCCTGTCGCCTTTTCCGTCGTAATGCCTGGATCTCGAAATCCAAAATATCCTCCCTGAATCCTATAGGTCAGGAGACCTATAAGACCCTATAGGGANCAACCGAATCTTCATCCATCGTCAATCTGCATATTTCTATTATAGCATCCAAGGAAATTGACGACTCGTCAACCTCAGAACCGCTGTCCATCCTGGAAGAAAGATATGAAGGCCTTTGTGGGGAGACTGATCTGAGCGTCGAATTCTTTCTATCTGCTCTGCGCTTCTGTGCATGAATGGTGAAGAATATAGCTCTTGAAAGGACAAATATTTTAATTTTGGGAATGATCCTTCTCATGGAGTTCCTTCAGTCTGTCAGGAAGGGAGTCGGATTCCTTGGCAGTTTTTTTTCCCAACTCTCCACCTCCCTACGGTGGAGGAGAGAATTCCTGCCCAGGCAAAGTTTTATGAGGGGTCCTTACGTAGTTTCGTTTTTGGAGATCCAGAAAGCTTCGAAAAGATTTGTGCGTCCGATAACGCTCCTTTCTCCAAGAAATAAGCCAGCGCAGTAGGGGTAGCTATAGCGAAGGATACGCATACGTATCCAATCCTGAAACTCACTCAGTCCTAATTTCTATCGTATAAAGTACGACACGTATGTTTTAGGAGCGGAATTCGGGGCCAGTGAGCCACTACGATAAGAAGTAGTCGGTATCTCTGCGTACTGGTATCGAGACAGGCAAATATATCATTACCTCAAGTGTTTACTCACGATTGCGTGGAGCCTACTTAATAAAATAGGTGGGCTGCGTGGGAGGATTTTGAAAACCGTTTCCGGTATGTTTACTTAATCTCCCGCTTCAACAACTTCGTACAGCACTAGATAGTATTCTCATGTTCTTCGTTATGTTTTGCTGTTTTACCTCCTTACATTGATATTAATTTTAATAGCTGTCACTTGCAAAACTTCATGCAAAAATACCACAAGTCAATATTCGCCTGCATTTTAACTGCTTTATATCGATGCAATTGTAATCAATGGTGCAATTGCATGTTCAGTAGACTGAGTCGAAGTAAATTTTACTGGTCCTATCTCAAAAGTGGTGTCAGTTGAATACCATCTCTGATAGCATATAACGTTGAAACAACATGGATTCAATGTTGATTCAACATCCGGACATTGAAGCAACGTTGAATTAATGTTCATTCAATGTCTTATGCTACTCGGGATATTGGCGCAGAGCAGATAGAAAGAATTCGACGCTCAGATCAGTCTCCCCACAAAGGCCTTCATATCTTTCTTCCAGGATGGACAGCGGTTCTGAGGTTGACGAGTCGTCAATTTCCTTGGATGCTATAATAGAAATATGCAGATTGACGATGGATGAAGATTCGGTTGCATGAGTCATTCAGCCAGACAGGATGAAGGGATTAGAAAGACGCCAATGACGCCGAATGAGATATACAGGGTGATTAGAAAGACGCCAATGACGCCGAATGAGATATACAGGGTGATTCGAAAGTCACCTACATTTGTTTGGCGTCGTATATGGTATCAATCGATTTGTCTGCTCCTCCTGAGAGGTTTGGTATAATATTAGTGTGGGGCGAACGATACTTCGGAAGGAACGACCAAAAAAGAGACATGATTTGCGTAACATTTCTTGACTCCGCACCAAATCGACCAGAGGATGAGCTCAACCATCTTCGATTTTGACAAAATCGGTATGCATGTAGAGGCATTGATTATAATAAAGTAAATTCCATAGATTTTTTTATCTCGCTCCGATCTCGAGATATATGCATTTGAGTGTCACATATTTTTGGCTCCTGGCGCATATATGGACTGGAGTTGTGAGACAATTTTTTGCTATAGCTTCTCTTCTATTCGAGATAAAAACTTCATTATGGTGTCATTTTATTTTTGAAACTGCCGTCTTTAGATTGTTCTAAGACATTATTCTCTGAAGTTAAAAGGTGAACTTTATCAAACAGTTTGATTAGGTTCCGTGGTAGATGTCTACACTTTCCCGTGTTGGAACTCGTAGTGTCAATACTTGATTCCAAGTGTTTTTATGCCCTTTCTAACGATATCAAATTTGATAATAGCACGAAATTGCCTCATGAGATATCATTTGATGGGAGGAACATGATACAGACGGCTACGCTTGGAACCGAGGGAATGTGCGCTGTTGTGCTATACACTGTTCATTCAAATGATTATATATCATGAGGCAATTGCGTGTTTATTAATATCATATTTGGTATCGTTAGAAAAGGCTTGATGATGATTGATAATGATTGATACGGCATCAAAAAAATGTTGGTGACTTTTGAATCACTCTGTATTTGTTTACCCTTAGGGGCAATATCAGGAATGTCTCCTATTGCATTCTCCTATCTCCGTTTCCGGTAGATATTCGATGGAATCCGATGCATTTATCATGTCATTCTCAACAACTGCTCTCCAAAAGGAAGCATTTTCGCTCAACGCACACTTATGTATTGTCTCTCTGTTTAATCACTCATGGAATTCCATGGGAGTGCTCGGGTCAAGCTTGTCCTTGATAGCGCTCGCATGAAATGCCCAGGTCTCTTCTGAAAGGAATAACCGCTCCTTCACTCGAGAATTTGGAGTCGGTATCTGTATGGTGTGACTTTTCTACATGGAAGTCCCATCTGTCATCAGCTGGTAGATTAACCAATGATGTAAATGCATTCATTTTCGGTAGTGTCTAAGAAGATTTGTGCAAAATTCTAGTATATTGAGCCTACAAGGGCATTGGCCTCGGCTGAAGTCAGGAACCTGCTAAAATCAAGATATCAGGAGAACGTTATAATGTGCAAAACTTCCAATTGTTTTCAAGCCATATTTTAGTGTCAAGATTATGCAATCATCGGCTCTTTCTCGGGTTTCGACTAATCTAAGACGCAGATTGGGCACTCTGTTAATTACGGAACTAAATTTCCGAAGTCAATTAATATGATATCGACATGTCTGCGAAGCAAATCAAGCAATATACTGTCTTATATTGTTTATTCAGTCAAGAATAAGAAAATCCAGGTTAGTTTAGGGAGCTTGGTAGCTATACCATGAAGGCAAATTGTTGTCCCTGCACAACTGAATCTGAAACCTTTTGCACTCTGATTCATACGCTTGGCATAACAGTATCTAGTTTCATTTATTTGATAGGAACTTAATGCAATTTTTTTTTTAAGCGAAGGAAACGCAGAGAAATCGTTTGGGGATCCAGCTTCCATCTTTTCAGAAAAAAGAGTTTGTGAACCTCTAAGGACACACACGGTTCGACACAACACATTTGGATTTGAGAAGCGACTTGACATATTTGGAGCTGCCTATTTGTGGGACTTCAAGCCCTCACAGAAAGCAACTATGGCATTGGCCAGTGGACAGTCAACCATTACATGAGCTAGCGCACGATTTCAAAAAACCTTGTGGAATAAATGAAATTTTAGGCTAATGCGGTGGCTCAACGCTTCAAAAACGCATTGCGTATAGTTGGCAATATACTTTTCCAAGGTTATTCTCGGGCCTTCCTGCAATGACGCCAACTCGTATCCGTCGTAATAATTGTACTGTTGCGGAATGAAAAATGTTGGGAAAAATGTATCCCAACATTTTTCATATCTTATATAGCTCATATCTTAGATATGAGCTGATAGAGAGAGAGAGGGGGAGAGAGAAAACGGGAGCTCACGTGACCCGTCTAACCTGCATTGGATACTTTTATATCTTGATTTTTATGGCGTGCCCAAGGATCAGCTAGATTCGACCCCAAATGAGATTAATTTACTATGGTGCATCTGCGACCAAGAGAGAAAAATGAAGAGGAATCTAATTGTTAATGCAAGAAAGAATGACAATTTCGGTTTGTGGGCATGCCGAGTCAATTTAGTTTTGCAAATAAGAAAATCGGCATCGAAAGAATGGGGCGAAAGTTTCGACAGGAGCTAGTGCAAACATGCAACATGAGTTGCTCTATATCTTTCCCAAATTTCTGTCCGTAACATTTGCACTTCCATTCTTGCTCTATCCCAGGGAAAAATGCGTTAGCATTAGCGGCGTTGATGATGAGCTGCTTGACTCAATCCAGGTTCTCATTCGAGATGAACCTATTTCGGGCATCCGAGAAATCAAAGGGCGTCTCCGTGCGATACATCCAAGGAAGCCTTGTCTTTCTCTCAGCAAATCAGGAAACAGAAGATCGCCGCAAAATCCAACCATACATTAGAGCTAGGCAAAAACTGCGACAGGATTCATTTCCGACCCACTGCACAAAGAGCATTTTCTTATAAAGGAAACGGGCCTGAATCTTTAGATGTCAAAAATGTTAGGTTGGTGAATGATTGGCAAAATGCTTTAATGAAGTCGACGCGCAAAGAGGGGAGAGCTTCACAGATGTGGCGGCGATTTCCCCTTCCCTTCTACCTGCACCATTAGATAATGAATTAAAGTCTCAAACGCGTTGTGTACACTGAATTTTCGAATGAACTGAGTGCCATAATCGAACTGGACAATGAACTTATTTTCGTGATAGACAATGATCAAGGTCACAGAATAATGATTCCTCGATTCTCAACCAACTTCATTTGATTTTCTTTCATACTATAGTGATAGTGCCCGGATGAACACCATTGAGTTCACGTCCTCACCCTTCAGAGCAGAAGTGTAGAGGCTTATCGGTGCGATGTGGGCCACCATTGCAACATCGCAATTGGCACGTACAGTAGGGATGTATCTGATAAGATATCAATGTCAAATGAAAAATATCCGCCGAAAGTCAATATGATATTGCCACGAATACACTTCATACAGAAACGAGTACGAGCATTCTTTTCAATATACTGTATATCAATGGCGTAAAGTGGAAACCATTTTTTAAGGTGTTCCCTTTCTTCAACCCCAACCCTTTCTGCCTCATCCTCGCCTCCTTTTCCCGACTCCCCCTTCTCTACGGACTCACTAACGCACTGTGTCGAGTTTCACGAAACATTTCGGTGCCGACGAGGAACATTTGGCCTATCTAGAGTTTCTCAAACCCTTTCGATTAGTTCTGAGGAGTGAATGCCTACATGAAGTATGAAATACAACTTGGGCACCATCCTGTTAAGGAATATCCGAATGAGATATCTCCTTATCCCAAGCAAATCGATCGCCAACTGCTAACCAGCGTTTCGATCTCGGCTCATCTCATGAACTCGGCACAAAATTGTCTCATACATAAAAAACAATATCTAGACTTCGATACTAAGGTAGAAAAGTCATGAATCTGACATAACTACGGCACGATATCCGGCAGCACTTGAGGACGGGACCGGAGTCATCACTCTAAGCCCAAATGAACAACAGTTGATTTCATATTTTTGACCAAATGGTGGACTGCAAGCAACATAAAAGACATTTCTCATCACCTACAAGGCAATATATTTCGTTTGGTTGATCTCTTTCCTCCAAAAACTCTCCTAGAGTGACTATCTAGGGGGGGGGGGGATACCGAAATGAATTTCGCGTCTTCAAAAAACAAGATTCAGTGTTCTCCACGATCCCGGGGAGATGGGTGCTTCCAATTTTGCTGTAGCGATTATGTGATGAGAGGGAAAAACTTTCTCAATTTCATTCTTCTTGATGCCCTTAGAGAGGAATACGAGGAGGTTCAATTTTTTTGCGGAAAGGGATTGAAAAAAGGTAATAGGTGCTACGCAAGCCCATTGATGAGGCGTTGGCCAGAAGTCTTCATCACGAATTCTACTTCCTGCAATCTGCATTTCTTTTTGCCCCAGAGTCTTACGCGAAACTGTCTCTTCGTTCCTCTGTCTAGACTCGGAGAAGTTGAAACTGAGACACAATGGTCTATATTCATTCCCCTCTCTTCCCATCTTCCCTTATTTTATGAACCTCGGCGTGGTTCTTTAGGCATGTGGCTTCCCTTCTTCTTTCGTATGGGTATAGCGACTATTAGAAATTGATGTTAATCTTTGAAGTCCAGTCGATAGTTTTTAGTGATGCTGCGTGTATATCCTTGATGCTGCCGGGATATGAGTACAATGTGCACTCGTTGATGACGTGCTCCATAGTTTGGATTTGAGTGCCGCATTCGCACGTTGGCGATTGTTTAATACGCCATTTGTGCATCAGGTGTCCGGAACGACCATGAAGAGTCCGGAAGCGATTTAAGGTCACCCATTCGCGGCGTGGGAGTGTGACACCTGGTACCTCAGCTGATGGATCGTCGATGAGGTTCTTATTTTTCACGTCCACGCGAGATCAAGCTTCTCGCCAGTGTTATTCCGTATACGACCCCAGGTCGTGCAGGATTCTCGCGGCAGTCCAGAAAGGACGTCTTAATTTTAGGCGAGACGGGATGGTCTCATCGATGTCGCGATGAATCGGGAGGGACGGGTTGGCAATAATCTTGTTGTACTCGTATACAGTCGCCATGTCTCGCTGGATTTCGTCAGGGGGAATATGCGCGAGCACTGGGAGCCGTGGGAGCGGAGTCGACTTGAGGCATCCGGTTACCACTCGAAGAGCAGCGTTCAGCTGTGGGTCGATTGCGTCTGTGTGAGCGCTGCGGGCCCACACAGGAACGCAGTACTCCGCGGTCGAGTAGATCAAAGCGAGTGTTGCGGTTCGGAGGGTACGTGCGTCGGATCCCCATGTAGTGCTAGCGAGGCGCTGGATTAGGTTGACCCCCAAGGATAGCTTATTTCTGAGTTTCTTCAGGTGTTGCTGAAACGTCAGGCTCCTATCCATTGTTATTCTCAGATAGCGGGGGTTTGGATCGTGCTGGACGCTTTGACCGCAGAACTGTGTCTTCAGAGTTCTGTTGTCGGCGGAGTTTTGGAGGTGGAATGCTGTAACTGCGGTCTTTTGTGGGTTGGGACAGAGACGCCATTGACGGAAGTAATCTTCCATCTTCATTAGGTCGTTATTTAGAGTGGCTTCCGTTTCCTGAGTGCGAGCCTGCACTAGGTCGTCGGCATACGCAAATTTGCGGGACGTGGTCGCGGGCATATCACTGATGTAGAGGTTGAACAGGGCAAGTGCTAGTACGGAGCCCTGAGGGAGACCATTCTGTAGCATGCGTTCGCGGCAGGTTTTGTTGCCAAGGTGCACGCGGAACTTTCGGTCGGTGAGCATCGCTTTAATGAGACGCACCGTTGGGGCACATCTAAGAATTACTGCTTGGGTGGGTGAGAGGGGTGGGGGAAATGAGGGTCGTGATTGATCTTGCGTATCTGATCTTGGGGAACGAGTCCCTGGGTTCTTTCACGACTCCAGTCTCCCGTTCCATCTGTTTTTATTATTTGTTCGGGGGGAGAGCATGCAAAAAAAATATTTGATTAGGGGAGTGAAGAAGGGGGGGGGGGGCGTGGAGTGTCACGAGTTTCAGTCGGTGGAATACCTTCTACGGAATTTTCACGACGCCTAGAGGTGTGGACACGTGGGATGAGACGTTTCTCGTTTTCCGACGCAGGGACGTACCAGGCGTTCACGGTGTTCTTGATCGACAAGCGGAAGGAGAAGTCGCCGCTGTACCAAGTGTGCACGACGTTCTCGGGGACCTTCCCCTCGGACAAGTCGATGTTAAGATGCAATCGGAGGCTTGGGACGCCGGGGCAGTTCGTCTACATCAGGGACGACCGGCAGACGCAAGAGTACCTGGGGCTCTGCGAGGTCCAGGTCTTCGCCTCTCGAGGTCTGTTGCCTTCCGGGGAGGGAATGGCCGTGACTTTTTATTTATCGGAACCGTTGCTGAAGAGACTGATGTGACAGGGTGGTCCGAAAAGAGAGAACTAGAAACTAGAGAAGTGCGATGCATCAGCTCCTTGGAATAGTCAGTGAAAAGAAATGCTCAATATCTCCGCTGTTTCGAACACTTTCTGTCACCGATCAATTGCCCTGTCCAAAAATCTATAAATAATAAATTACAAATCCAGTGGTTCAGGTCCAGTGGAATGGCAGGTCTGTACCCGGACTGGTACTCTCTACTTTTTTTTTCTTTCTCTCGATCGGAATCCGATATTTTGTGCAGATGTGAGTGAATGAGCGTCTCAGACACGGGAGATGTTTTCGAATCGGTTTGGAAGATACCCGTGTCCTTTAATGAGTTCTAAATTCCCAGATCGGATAAAGAGGTTAATTGTGAGTTTTCTCTTTGTGATGCTGCTTCAGGTGCCAAAGGAAGCAATGAGTTAATACCCGAGTCTCTCTCGAAAAAAAATATGTTTTTCATCTCGTTTATCGAAGTATCTTCTTTTTAGTCTTCTATTCGTAGAAGAGTGGAAAGGGGGCCCTTACGTGAATATTGCCCCAGACCTCGCAATTCATTTTGGCAACCCCATGTCACACGCTTCGCCTAGGCCAGAAATGTCAAACTTGACTAAGCTGGCGGACAGATGGAATCCTTCAGGTGCGGTTGATCCCACAATCGCACATCTTGCACCAAAATTTCAATTGCCAACAGGTTGAAATAGTCTACTCTGTTTAAAAACCAACTGTCGAAGAGTACTTTGCAGGCCGTGCGAAATCAAATAGTTGGCCGGCAGTTTGACACCCATGGCCTAGACCGACCCGAAGTTCGTGTATATCTTCCACGGGTTATTCTCGAGAACGGGATGGGCGATTGTAGTCGATAGGATAAAGTGCCGATCGATAAAAGGGCTCGGGTTTCCGTTAAATGGAAGGGCGAAGATCTCACCGCGGCGAGGAAATTTCCTTAATAAACCAGGGAGTTCTTGCCCAAGAGTTCGTGGAAGTGTTGCACGGGTCGGTTAGTGTACAGAAGTGCCTTGAGCAGTAGGGTTTTTCAAGGAGGTCTTCATTCAATCTTTGTCCCACAAATGCAAAATATATGAATGATATGGACAAGTCCCTCAACAAACTGGATAGGACGGGCAAAGTATTAAGCTAACTTCTTTTTCACTAGTTATTATCATCACTAGTCATTGCTATTATATAGGTGAACACAGAAAATTTGACTTGTACCAAAATCTCCAGGACATAGCCTTTTATTGATTTTTTCAGTTTCTTCGATGCGATACCACCGATTTTGGGGGATGAACTTTCGAAAAACCTTTACCTTAAGTGCTCTCCAAACTGCATAAACATGAATGTTTCCCCTGGGTTCATTAGTCTTCCCACAAGATGGCGTCACATACCGTAGGTCTCATATAAATGTTGCCGTATTGCCTCTGGATATACCTGACGTGAGTGCGATATGTGACATTGAATTGGCCTTTTTGATTTGGCAGTTTGGCTCGCGGAGCACTAGCAAGAAACTCCTGGTGCTATTTCCCAGTTATTTTTAGACTCGTTCATTGACCAGTGGCGGTCGCGTTAGGCGACGATTGTCCCAGACGGTGGAGGTGATGTTGGAAGATTTTTATCGCTGACTTTGCCAAAGAGCCGGAGTATTCAAATGCATTGCTCTTCAATGGATTCAAGGTCTCTCATGTCGTGAATAAATTATGGAAGAGCCATAGTTTTGCCCACCCTGCTGTTTCTTAGAATGTTAAAATGTAAAAAAATTGTAACGTTACGTTAGATCGAAACGATAACATTCCTGTACGTCCACCTGAAAAAAAATTAACTCCCTACATTCTTTCTATCTAATGTAGTAGAATTTCGAGGAAGAAATGAGTTTTTGCTGTACCCACAGACTGGATGCCATGTGGAGAACCCGAGCAGCCGATATACAGCAGCGTGAGCCGGACGGAGAACCAAGCTCATTATTCCTGCCTCCCCGGCTTCACCTTGAAGGGAGAGACGGTGTTGAACTGCCTGGCTGACGGGCAATGGTCATCCTCGCCTCCGACGTGTGTCGGTCTGTCCAATCGCTTATTGAAGGGGTGTTGATGGGGCGTGGTTGGGGGGGGGGGGGGAAGGAAAAAAGGCATCCGTCTATGGAATCTCTATTGCGATTCACTTTTCGCTCTCTTGCGAATTAACCGCTGATGCATTTCGGTCGCTTGAGAAGGCGTCCATAGGTCGATGGGCGTACGGAACGGTATTGAATTCATGGAGAAAACGGAAGGGAAGACGTGGAGCGGAAAATGCGAGAAATGTACAGATTCATGTCATTCAGACCGTATGACGCAGAGAATGAATTTCATCGGACTGGAATACGATTCGGTACGGATTCTATATTGCAGAGCAAGAGTGCGAGGCGCCGGTGCAGATCGCGAATGGGTTCTTGCTCTTCCCCGGCTTCAGAAGCAGATACGTGTTTGGACTTCGGGCCATCTACAAGTGTAACTCTGGGTTTCTTCTCTTCGGAAATGCCACAATGACCTGCGGTCCTGTTGGGGTCTGGTCCGGGTCTGTGCCGCAATGCAAGAGTGCGTATTTCATTCGTTTCCCAGTTTTTAATTTTGATATGAGTTTTGTCCCATTATTAGTGCACGGTACTTTTTTTTATTACCATATTTCATATGTTGTTAATTATTGTAGAGGTGCAGTGTCCGGCTCCACCGTCATTCGCGAATGCGAGATCGATCCTTCCCAACGGATCCGAATGGGAGGCCGTTGCTGTTTATCGATGTGATCCTGGATTCATCATGCCGGATGGTGCGTTTCTCACTTCGGCCTCTTAGTCCAAGTGCATTAATTTCTCGAGTACTCTACTGACCGACACATGAACGTTGAAGGCGGAAGGGAGTTGAGGACCCGATGCATCGACTCGGGGAAGTGGGAGTCGGTTGTGGTGGACTGCATGAACGAGACAAGGGAGGACCGAGGATGGAGTCTGGAGACGGAGGTGCGCCGTACGAATGACGAACACGAGGGTGCAAAGGAGGTGAAGGAAGGGGAAGCGAAGGAAAGAGAGGGGAATGTGACGGGGGTACTGAAGGAGGCGTCGAAGGTGGAGGTCATCGTGGGGATCACCGCCACGACCGTCGTGCTGTGTCTCGTTCTGGCCATCATGGGATATCTCTTTCTCAAGCGCAGGTGATGTCTTGCCTCCGTTTCCGGAGTGGGGGGAGTGCTTCCTGGAATGAGCCCAGGAATACGACGACCGATGACGAATTGCTTTTGGAGATTAATCAGACACATGGGTTAGATTTCCAAAGTTCCTTCTGGGAAACGAGATTTTCATAATACGATGCATGTTCGGAAAAAGTCTCGTTTTCGCTATTCCAGTATAACATGAGTAGGGATGGATCGTTCTCCGCATACGATATGCAAAGTTTCCCTTGTTTTGCAGGCGTTCTCGAGGCGACGTGAAGGAGAGCGTGCTAAATCCGCGCTCCACCCCACCCTGCCCCTTCATAGAGGCCCGCGACCACTTCTACGACGAGGTCTACACCCTGTCGACCCGCAGCCATCTCTCCTCGGCCGCCGGCGAGGGCCAGACCCCAACGACAGGCGACTACGACTCCCTTGAGCCGATCTCCATGTACCACCCGATGGACTCTTCCATCTCGGACGGCTCGTCCTCCGTCAACGACAATCCCTCTCTCATCTACGACGTGCCGGGGAAGGGACAGTCGGATCGGGAACATCGATACCAGAATCTCCCTGTCCTGAAGCCCCTCCATACCCCCAAGGGCACTACGATGCCCGACATCTTGAAGGTGTCGACCAACGTCTCCGCGGACGTCTTCGCCCTCTACGCCAAGGTGAACAAGTCGAAGAAGACCAAGACGAAGAGATCGGAAGAGCCAAACGACTCACCCAAATCCTCTAGTCCCTCCCAATTCCACACGATCCCCGCTCACTCCCGTCCCAACTCGGACTACGAGACCCTGGACGAAGGCCATCAGAAGCAGGAACAGGACGTTATCTACGCCGAGATCGACGTCCCGACCAGTGAAATCGATCGCCAGCAGTCACACGAGGAACAAGATGGGCTAGCCCATTCCAGTATTGGACTTCCTTTTGTTTAAGAAGACCCTCATTTTGTCACCTACTTGAACAAAATACTGTCGCTTTCCGGTCTTCGCCCATCAAAAATCTCATTACTCAGTTAGATTTGGCAAACATACCCATGGTGCTCATGAAATAATGATGGGAAGATGGCGGATTGTGCGTGGTTCGATCCATCTGCCACGATGGCTAGAAGAGAACTGACAGCACTTGTTGGGGACACGGCTCTGCACCGAAGGCCTGGTCTTATATGCATGCCCATTATGGTTCATATTCTAAAGGGGTTTCGAGAACTCATGCCTTCCCACCCCCCCTCCTCCTCTCCGCGAACAAGTTTCAAATCCAAAATTCGCGATAAAAGTAACAGTTTTGGGGCGAATTAGCCACAAAGCAAACCTAGTCGGTATCTTGTTCATTTCAACTTGCTTGCCGATTTTCGCATTGATCAGGCTAATATTTTTTTAGTTGTCGTCGGACACACAAAGTGTGAAATACGGACGAAACCATGCGTGGTCTTCTACCTTGCAGGAAAGGAAGTCCAATGCATGGTACTCTCGCCTTCAAAAACGACCATTTTAACGCTTTATGCTCTCATGCCTCCTCTCATTCTTTTCATTCATAACTCGTTTGGCAAGTCCAATCTTGAAGTGGGCCTTCCTATAAATAACTATGATGATCAAAAAGACTACGTGCGTAGTAGGTAGAGGTTGGATAATGAAAGTGTAATGTGTAGCATTCTTGACACAAGTTCATATAACAACCATTTCTACGCTGGCAAAGTTAAAAGTTAAAAGCTTCCCTTTCGTCTCGAAGTGAGTCCATCCCGTTTTTAGGCATTCCTAGGCCTTCCATTTGTAGGCCTTCTATTTCGCCATCGAAGGAAAGAGGACCATTGTTTTCGTCCCGGCTTGTGTAACACGATTCTGCATCGTCTCAGCCTGTCCCTCGCCTCGGATCGGATGGGGAACCGAAGGGGCCGAAAGGGCCGAGGGGCCGACAACTAGGAATTCCGAGCCACACGTGGAACCAATTCGCGCCATCGTCGACGAAAGAAGCCGGTCTCGATTCGTGACAGGAGGCGAACGAGGCCCCCTCCACCCAGAATGACCGACGCCCAGGGATGACAGGGATTTGAGGCCGTAGATTCTCCGAGACCGAATTCCTTCTTCCCGTGTTCACGAGAGGTACTGGTGGTGGGAACAGGTTTTCAGACAGGTCGTTTAGACCGCAGTCCCAGCTGGATTGCATGCCGGGACACAGTCCTCAAAGAAGTTCTTTGACCCGTCCTCAGCCACCATCACGCAACTAACCGACCTCGATCGAACTGGCAGAGTTGGCGAAACTACCTTTGTGAACGTCGTCCAGGCATGGGTGTAAAGACCAAAAATAAACGATTGAAGCGAAGCAGAGTGGATGGAGGGAAGCAGGGAAGGAAACTGGCTTGATCAGTGTAGTCGCCCTTTTCCCCATCCCTCGGGGCGTTCGGCTAGCTAGGCAAGTTTTCCCTGCATCACTTCATCCTATGACCTATAATGTTTCGCATTTCATTAAGAATCTCTTTTTAGATGTTTTTCGTGGGCGATAAGTACGACCCTTCCGACCCTATTCCACTCTTAATATCAAATGAACAATCTGGCTTCTTGAAGGGTCGCTTCATGGCAGAAAACATACGAATCTTGTATGATACAATGCACCAATGCGACTTAGAAGAGATAGAAGGTCTCGTGATAGCAGTGGACTTCCAGAAAGCGTTTGATACCCTCGAATGGGATTTTATCAAAGAAAATTTAATCAAGATGAATTTTGGCCCCTCCTTCAGGAGGCGGATTGACACATGCTACTCAAAGTCAGTCTCAGTGGCGTATTTTAACGGAAAATGGTCCGAACAGATAGAACTTGGGAGAGGATGTAGACAAGGAGACCCACTATCTCCATACCTATTCATAATGGCAACAGAAGTGTTAACGAGGATGGTAAATTAAGACAAGAATATTCAAGGTATCGAAATCTTTGGTCGCAAAGTTCTTATTTCTCAATATGCCGACGACGCGTTAATGTTTTTACAAGGCAAGACGCAAGTTCTAGATGTTGTTCGCGCAACATTGGAGGCATTTTACGAGATCTCAGGACTAAAATTCAATTATTCAAAAACATAAGTAATGAGAATTGGAGCTAGCACGGACAAAATAGACACACCCACTTTGGGATTTGGAGTGGAAAGAAAGCTTAAAATATCTTGGAATTGTCTTCCCAAGTAAATTAGAAGAATTTGAACAGAACCTCACCCCCTTAACCTTAGCACAGTAGTAAGCGAAATAGAAAAAGTCTTGAATCTCTGATCATAATTATTGAAAACATCTCCTTAATTAAAATTAATGGAAGGGCTTGACTATATGGAAAAATTACAAACTTTGTAGGGGGGGGGGGAACCGTTCCATATCAAGGAATTAAGCCAAGGAGTCAGGTTCGTAAACGACCTTTTGGATCAGGAAGGAAATACTCTCCCTTGGAGAGACTTTTAAAAAATTTAGGGGGCAAAAGGAAATTGGTTACTTTATTACGACGTTCTAAAATCATTTCCAAGCCCTCCAAGACCCAGTAATCGATCCTCAGAAACGGAAAGACTAATGTAACCTTTACTCCCGTATCCTATAGAGATCCTGAGAACGAAGGAAAAATGCAATCGCTTAGTTTATGATGGCTTTCTGAGCGTGCAATAGAGAACACAGCAAAGAAATGGGAAAAGTGTCTAGACACCAAATTTGACAATAATACATGGTTCAATTTTCATAAAAGACTGTTTTCTATATCATCTACAAAATTTCGCTCCTTTTAATACAAAATTATACATAGAATACTCGTGAAAATCTCTTGGCTTATGAAGATGAAAAAAATTGAGCATGATACCTGCTCATTTTGTAAAAGACACCCTGAAACCATAAAAATAATTTTTTTTTACGATTGTGTACTAGTGAAACAGCAATGGTCACTTTTATCAAACTCGTCTGAAAACTGCCTTTCAAGAAACCTGAATGCGATTGAGTGGATTTTTTGAATGTGATGAGGGCCCAGGAGCACGAAACAATAAACATAGTGCTTTTCAAATACTATATCTATAATTTTAGAGATGAAAAAAAAATCCCATCAACATTGACCCCTTTTTTTTACAAGCTGAAGGACTCGTATGAACAAGAAAAGCTACTGGCGCAACGCCAAGGTCAGACGGAAAAGTTTTTTTGTTTAATATTGGATACCCTTAAACGCATTAGTTGAAAGAAAAAAATCCACAAGGTTTTTTTTATTGAACAAGATGATGTTGCAAATTGAGCGGATTTTTTCAGCAAGTTCTTTTTTTTCTCACTTCTCCCCTCCCCCCATCCTTTCTTCTCCGTGTCTCTCACATATTTCTCATGTTTTCACTTCCTTATTGTCACTATTCATATGAATGTGTAATACCTCATGAAAATCCATGAAAAAAAATCCCCATCCTCTTCACCGATGACGGGGATTTCTCTATCCACGGGAAACGGCTGAGGAGAGTCCCCATACCTTCCGACACCCCGCACCTCCTAATTCACCATGCCATATCCTTCAAGGGCATGGAGGCCCCATCGTATTCTTCATCACCAATGAACGAGCGAAGAAGAGGGAAAGCATCTACATGGGAGCATCTCGAAGCACTTCCCACCTCATTCAACTCGTCATGGAGACCACTCGACAAGAGGAAGTGCTCCGATGAGGGTGGAAGAAAAGAATGCCCTCAAATAGTTGCCAGCTGATTCGTGTAAGAAAAGGAAAACTTCATAAGACAACGGCGCGAAATGCAATTCATGTAGGCAAAATACGGAAGAGAAATGAACGTTTCTGGTAGGAAAAGATGACATGGATGCCTTATTTATTTTCGCTTCTGCTATTAAAAGACTCAGAATAATGTTAAAGATCAAAATTCCGAAGTGGAATCCGGTTTGTCTCGAGCCGGATTTTCCGAGTGTTTCCGCAATCATCCGAGATTCTCGTCCCGTCTCTCGAGAAGCATTCCCCAAATCCCATGGGATTTCCCCCCAGACTTTCTCCGGCATCTGTACATAGAAAATATCAATAAATATTGTTTGAGAATTTCAAATCGCAGTAAGCATTTTTCCCTCTATTTTTCTGTGTCTTAATACTTCACGAATCGGAGCAGTGGATCTCATTTCCCAAAGTTCACCGAGTAAAGCATTTCGTTGACAGACAAAGGGAGTTCGCGTCGGAAGAGAAAAGGAAATTTGAATCCCTTAAGTTCCTAGGTGTCTCTGAAAATGGAATTCGAAAGTTCAAAGAAATTGAAAGTGGAGTGATTGCCAATTAAAAAAATCGACTATTTTGGGGCACTTTCGGCACAGAGATCACAAAAAGTATAATAATCCCTTCTGTAATGAAGATAAAGACGGGAATAGGGTATTGACTGATGGGCTATGAGATGCTCTATCAGATGATGTTCACCATATGTTGATGAAGGCCATGACCTTGGCCTACATGCTTAATAATGACCTGGAGATTGCACCAAAAACTCTTCCACACTCGATTTCGATAATAATAAAAAACTTAGGGCATCATTATTCATGTCTTCATTTATGTACACTGCGAATATCATTTTGGGTATTGATTATCAACAGAGATAAGAACATTAAAGTGCGAGACCATCATATTGTACACTGGTACTGCACAATGCCAGAATCTCTCCCGATCGTTTCGAAATAATGGTATATCATCCCACAGAACACAACATGCATCGTGCCTTCAGAGCCTTAGCTTCCCATATTCTGCCAAGGAATGCACTTTCAGGAGTGAGTGCTTGGGTCGGTCGGACGCGAGGAAAGCATGCAATTTTTGAGTACCTGCCACTGGTACTGCCACGTTAAAACGCTATCGAAACATATGCGTGACCAGAAAATTCTTCCCTCGAGCAGAAGACCAAGTTAATTGCAGCAATATTGTCCGTTGCCCAAGTACACAGCTGAAGAGGGGATGTCTTCTGAGCACTAGTCGGTTTCTGTAGACTTGCCTTTGTGCCAAATTGCTCCAATATTCCTCTTAATCAGGCACCCTGGCACTTGCCGTGGGATGTTGCGAAAAAATGGCATTGCGTAGGCATTCCGAAGTCTTCATAGTGGCAAGTAATCATTGCAAAATTCTTCCTGTTTTGGTACTGAGCGGCCCAGCGGCCGGGAAAGTAATACAATCATCAAGGAATGAACTTCGTTTTGATGTAATCCATGAGTAATTTCATGAATGATTGGACTGCCACTATGTCATAGTTCAACGAATCTGAAATGACTTGAAATCTCAAATGTTCTAAAGCCCCATCGTCCACAGGTATGCCACTGACAGATGGATTGAGGCCTGGTCGCGAGTCCCGTGCTTACCCTCAATCACGAAAGCGAAATTCTCGCTAAAGTCACTTACGACCAGCGCTACCTTTTCCTTCGATGATCCCTTCGAGTTCTCGAGAAATTTCGATTGCTCCTTAGTAAAGAAATCATACCGCTGCAAATGTGACAACCACTCCGTCAGGTCGTCACAAAAGTCGACCGTTTCCTTTTGACGGACCTCTAACTCGCATCGGTCCCTCGTCAACCGCTGCTTAAAATGGACAGTGTCGATATCTTCTTATCTCTTCACGCATTATCTCCTCTTTTATATTCTCAATCTCGGAACATTGATCACATTCACCTATAAAAAAATTCCGCTTTTGAGCCGCCAAGATTCTGCAGAATCAACCTACTGCATTTCAAGTGTTTTATTGAGCACTACTTCTTGTTCCCTTTTCTTTTCTTTTCCATTAACATCGGAAAACGTTTTACCTCGATTCAACTAAAATGGATTTGCATTTGGAATGAGATATATCTTTGAGTTCATGCCGTTCCAACAAAGCTCCATCGTGTGGAAGTCGAGGAATCCGCTGGAATCCAGAAGATACGCTCGATACAGACCCCGTTCCTTCACTCACGTCATGCAGGAACTGCGAAAGGGTTCAAAGTGGGGGGGGGGGACGGATTTGGAAAGGCGAAGAAATAAAAATATTACAAGATTGTTTTCGGTCGAGCAGGATTGCACGAGAAAGTTTCTTCCATAAAATATCGATTGGGGAAGTTGATGTGAAAGGGCGCTCCTCCACTAACAACGGCGATTCCCAGCCTTGAAAGTGAAAAAATGGGTGGGTGGGGGTGGGTGGGGGTGGGGGGGGGGGGGAGTCGAATTTGCCTGGAAGGGTGATTGGCGATTGTTGGTGTTGCTTCTGCGCGATCATGGGGTCTCATTGAGGGAAAATTTGGCATCAGTTGCACAACGTGGAAGGACAGATTTCATTTAAAATTTTTTTTAGGTGATATGTAAATGAATCGCGAATCAGTCGCGAGAGATGAGGGAACTCGAAGATTTTGTTTAAAGAGTTTGTTTTGAAGAGTTTGTTTCAATATTTGGACTTACTTTTACGAATAAGCGTAAGGTTTATAAGTTTCATGGGGTTATAAACATAAGTAAGCTTCGTAGGTCACCAGAAGAAAAACGAGAAATCCCTTCAGAGCTAAAATAAAAATCGAGCCGTTTCCGTTGAGGAAGAATATCCAGCAAGGGTATCGGCCGAAACCATGACGTCAAATGGAAACGGAAACCGCAGACCCCTGGATGTGGAATCTTTCCCCCTTCCCCCATGGACACGAGAAGGGGAAATGAAGCTAGATACTGAGCTAGTGGACTCCAGGCAAAGTTCCTCTCCGCACCGATCGGATATATAAGATTCCTCCAGGCGAGTTCCTACTCACATTCTGGTTCTCCTCAGTACGGAAATACTAATTTCGAGCTGTCTTCATATTCACCCTCTAATATTCCCGTCTTTTTTTTATTCTTCCATTCTGAATTATTTCCACATACGCAAAACAAATTCGGTTCCCTCAATTTCCCATCAAAATAAGTTTCAAATAGAAGGGAGAATATTAGGTTGTCACTTTTCATCGTATATAATTATTGTAATTAAGATACCTGTACAAGCGGATGACTTTCCAATTACTCAAAGTCGAAGCTGTATTTCCATTGATTGCGGATTATGTGTTAGAGGAGGAGAAAATTTTATCTTTCAGAGGAAAAATGCAATATTTGGTTTCAAAGAGAATCTATGTTCTAACAGAATGAATCTTACTAAATTCCTCTTGAAAATAAGAAATTCATTTTGAGGAGGAATTTCTCATGAAAACGACAAAGCTATCAAATCAAGTTTGAATACTATGTTGAGTTCTGATTCGTGCATCATTCCCATGCACCAACAAAGTATGGAGGCATGATGACAACTTACGCTTTTTCTATAGTGTTTTTTTTTTTTGGAAGTGCCTTTGATGCCTTTGATGGCATGCACCCAAAATGCACAGTTGTTTGATAGGCCTGGTGGAATCACATGGGGAAAAACTCCACAAACACTTCAAGATTTGCTTTTGCTAACTAAGCAATAAAGGAAATATTACGCCTTCAGATGCTCATTTGAAAGCTTCAAATCCAACATATTGCTTGTTTTGCTTTTCACTGTGTACGTACTTTGATGAGTGTGCTCAGAAGAAAGGCTTGCATATATCCAGCTCGAAACCCACCTTGTTAGCTGGGAAGGAATTGTATTCTTCACTTATTCTTCATTGGCATTTCTTGACCCTGCTTACAATTTTTATACAACTTGGCTAACGATTATCTTTCAACAGTTCATTTTTATCATTAAACATTGCTTCCAGGGAAAAATGTAGGAGAAACGGAATGCATCGATTTGTGAGCAGTTGTTGATATTGTATCGAGTGTTTTTTTCTTATTTCTTATTATCCTTTCAGAGGTTTGCAGTCAGGAAGATTACTCATGACTTGAGCTACAGCACTTGATATCCAACAGAAAGATGTGGTGGCATAGACGTCACCATAGGGGGAATTATTCCTTGCCTCTTCAGTACTTGGCCTGGAAGATTCTTTTTGATGCCGTCAAAAGTGAGTCAGAGCCATTGAAGCTTAGTTTCTTCATGAAAAACAGGTTGTGCTGGTGAGAGACAACTGAACTATTTCTTGCTTTGCAATGTGCTACCTAATTTGGTGAAATGATCTTCGATGCTTCAGTCTTTGGAAGATTACACACTTCAGAATCAATTTCAACATGCAGTTCATAACCTGTTTCCCTAATTCATGGGTTCGTGCTAATTCGTCAATTGTGACAATTATTTTGGAGGGTCTCAAGAGCAGCCTGAGCAGTTTTCCCTATTGCTGAAAGTCATTGGCGATGTTGTCACTTATCAGCTGATGAATACTTTACGTTTACGGGGAATATGATCAGAAGGGCAGTGAACATAGAGATCGAAAAGAAGCGGCCTTCCAGAACACCCGCAGTTGAGAAGCGAATCTTGGGAAAATAATGCTATTACCCTGAATGATATCTCAGTGAGATAAGATGCTATCCATCCCATCAGCTGCAGGGGAATTTCAAAGTGAGAAAAGAGTGCATCGGTGCATTCCAGATCATTTTAACCCTTTTAGTGCAATGCAGCCGATTCCTAGGCTAAAAACAACTATATATATCGTTCCCCCGGCAGTAAAAGGGTTAAGAGATTTAGTGACGACGAAAAAGAGAGGGAGAAAGTCCTTTTTACTATTGATATCCTGCAGTACGTCGTGGCGTATGCAAACGAGCTGATCTGTGGTGTATAAATGTCGAAAACCTGACTAAAAGGATAAAAGAAGGCTATCAAACTCTAACATTCATTAAGGTGAGAGGCAAAGATCCTTTCGAAAGGAGAATTGATTCAAGTGGCTTTGTTGTGTTAACTGATGTTTCAGAAGCCCTACAGAATTTCAATCATTGGTGTATTTTCTATTATCCACATATATGCAAGGTGTCAACAATTTATCTGTAGAATTTGCAAGTCGTATAACGTGGAAACGAGTGAGCATAGAAAGGTGAAACAGAACCTAAAATATACAGAAACGCTTCAAGTTTTGTGCTGGGGAAATTGGATCCCGTCGTAAGCAACGCACAATCCACAATGAGGAAGATAAAGGAAGGACAGGTAATTGATGGATGCTACGAGTGGTAGGTGGGAAATCTGTCTCATTAAGCTTCGTTCATGAGTCTGGTGATGAAGGGGATGGT
This sequence comes from Darwinula stevensoni, assembly GCA_905338385.1. Classification (NCBI taxonomy): domain Eukaryota; kingdom Metazoa; phylum Arthropoda; class Ostracoda; order Podocopida; family Darwinulidae; genus Darwinula; species Darwinula stevensoni. The sequence goes on along the minus strand of CAJPEV010000192.1, from coordinate 60,562 downwards.
GGATCGGTAGAAATGTTGCGTGCGGAATCTAAACTCTTCAAGAAGGGATGAGAGGTCACGTCGTTCTTCCATAGGGTATTGTTTCCTAAGGGAGGGAAGAGTGTGATGTTGAAGAGGGTTGGTGAAAAGGGATTTTTCCCTACCTTAAGGTAAGACCTTGACGCCTTTGGTGCTGGAAGGCAGATCGAGGATATTGAGAGCCTCTTCATAGTCGGTATCATTTGTGCTCAAAGTAATGCGAAGAGTACGCTTTTGTACCCTTTGAATATCAATTGCCTGTGCTTATGTTAAGAGACTCTGCCACACAGGGCAAGCATATTCCATCAGGTCGGGGGGGGGGGGTGGGTCGTAGGTATTCAAAAACTTGGGTAGGTATTTTACTGGGATTGGATGACTTCCACGAGCTTTCCACGAGTCAAGTTCTTGCCTCGACTTGAGCGATGCGTTGAAAATGTCGGTCAAGGGGATTGCGAGTTCAGGGGCAAATTTGTTGTTGGTTTTGTTATTTTCTTTTTGAGTTGAATATGTCAACATTAACTTTTCATTACTGTTCAAATGCATCGGAATCAATAAAACCAAGATTTTGCTTTGAGATAGACGTGTTTGTGTCTCTGTTTTCCCACGATATATGAGGGGTTATCATAAAGTCATCACCCTATTTCGATTAGTCGTAACTTTTCCAAGGACAGTCTGATGCAACTGATACCTGACAGTCTTCGAGTTTTTATGTTATTCCGCAAGATGGCGCTGCATCCCGATAGGGAGTGCTGTATTCCAACGGAGCGCCTCCCCCCATCTGCATCCCATGCCATTTTTCATGTATGGAAATAGAAACATTGTGGCCCACAGGCCTCTGTCAAATATCAGTTGCACCCGAGAGTCCTTTCATGAAATATGGTGAAATCTGGACTTTTAGCCACCCGACTTTGTTTGGTCATAACTGTTTAAGAAATTTTCAGACGCAGCAGGTGTTTGACATAGATGTTCATTGATCTGTAACGTATGCCGGGTGAGGCAAAAAAAGGGGCACCAATTGGATTTCCACTCTCGACAAGCCATTAGCATTATCTTCTCCTTACTTGTGAATGAGGTAAGATCGAACCCAAAACCACTTCCAAGCTTCAGCAGTGCGACACTGGAATCATCAGAGCCCTCAATGCTCACTACAGGCAGCATTTAAACCAGCACCTGCTGGATGACCTCAGGAATACTGCAGAACCAAAAAAAATAATATTCTCCTAGCCATTAAGCTGCTCGTGGAGGCTTGGCCTGATGACTTCATCTCTAACCATCCGCAACTGCTTCCTCCAATGCAAGATCAGGAGTGAAGGTAATGGGGCTGGGGAGGGAGAGGCAGAAGCTGAGCTGGAGCAATGTGTCATTGAGATTGAGGAGAAAATTCTAGCTCTCTGTTACAAGGAGACCATGGCTCTGGATTTCATCCTTAACCTTTTCCACTCGAATTTTTTTCATGTATTTTCTCGGGTAGCTCGTATTTTTTACCACATAAAACGAAAAAATGAAAATGAAAATGAAAAAAGTTGTCAGTTGTAGGAGCCTAGAGGAAGAGTAAAGACCACCGGGCGAGGAATTGGTGAGGGGAGTGTTGGGTGGTGAGGTATGTCGGGTGGCGGGGAGGTAAGTTCGTGTGACGGAGAGATGAGTATCGGGTGGTGGCTGTTCTTCCGGCATTTCTAAATCGAACGCCTTCTGGCGATGCAACCTAAGTTGTTAATAAATGTGATGGATGGATGGAATGAAGTAACCTTTCCTGTCAACTCGAGATATTATACAAAATTCCTAATGAACATAATTTACTTTCAAGTATAATTTACTGCCAATTCAACTAATTAAAACGACAAGCCAATGACTAATTATGTTAGCAGACGCTGCGTGGTGCGTGTGCTAAGAAAATATTTTATACCAATAGCCAAGTCATTATACTACATGGCAGATAAGTTTGGTGCAGCAAGGTGACCCACCCGAGTGAATGAAGAGGCTTTTAATCTGTGGTATAGTATACTGCACCAAACGAGTGCAAGAGTCAAAGTACCAATGGGCGAGTATACTCGCCCATTCGAGTGGAAAAGGTTAATCCTCCCCAGGAGCGGGAGGTTATAACAGTGCCCTCGTCGTTGCGAGTAAATCGTTCCGGCGATGCAGGGACGGTGACAAGGATCGAACGATTCGAGGGATCTGCTAAAGGTGTTTATAAATTACATCCAAGAAACACGATCGAAATGAGTTGATGACTGCCGCCACTCAAGGCCGAGGTCGTCGGCGTTCAATTGGATAATATATGCCCGCGTGAATATGGGCCATATGGCATTGCAGCCTGGCTGCGGTGAGTCCCCTGCTTTACTCGGATGTGGACCGCGGGGCGGGTATGGGAGGCTGAGAGGAACTGATCGTCTCGTGCAGTGAGTTCGTGTGCATGCGCAGGGAATAGATACATAGAATTAATGAATACTCCAGTAGGGAAATACGGGAAAGATTATGGTAATTGCCAGGCTAGCTCAGACGGTAGGGGATGAGACTCTTTACCACACGGTCGTGGTTTCGAGCCGAACGTGTTATTCAGTCGTAACCTATATTAACCGTTTATTGTCTACTCGATCGTGCTTTCCCTCGCTCACGACATAATAATGGAATAACCAGTCTGGAAACAGACATCAAGAAAGGAAAAGTGAGGGTCAACGAAGAAGAGGAATCGTGTCTCACGTTTTTCCTATGAAAACGCGTCCCCCACACTCTGTTCCTTTCTTTCTTCTTGGATCGAGCTTTCTCTTTTGTGGGAAGGAGATTCATGACCAAGAGGGGAAGGATTGCCCATTGTCCCCCTGAAGGGGCTCGTGAGGGCTCCATTTTTCCTCATTTTTCGAACCATAATGAAAGGATGCTTATCTCGCTCCCTTTATCTATGCGTCCAAATTCCAAAGCTCATTCGTATCTCCAGATCTCTTCTCATCATGAACTTTTTTATGCTTCCCAGGTGCCAGTGGCCTCCAGTGCGGATTCCCAGGCCGACCTGCCAACGGCGGGACCGTCAACGATGCCACCTTTTACTTTTACCGGGACCTGGCCACGTACCAGTGCGCAGACGGGTTCGTTCTCTTCGGGCCGAGTCAGCGGATGTGCATGAAGAATGGGACGTGGAGCGGGAGGCTGCCCACGTGCGGTCTGTGGCTTTTTCCGTATTTTCGCTATTTTGGGGGCGATTTGAAAGTAAATGTTTGAAGGATGGCGTCACGAAGGTCGGAGAAAAAAAGGTACCATTGTGACCCACGAAGGAAAAGGATAAGCCTCGTTTTCTTTCTCGGTGTGGTGGTATCTTTGTGCTTCCCTTAAAGAGCCTCGGTGCGTGGATGAATGGTACGATCCTGCTTTTCACTGTCGTGGCTTTTGCTTTCGCCCTGCCTTTTGTGTGCAGAGATTACTGGACATACAGGGTGTTCGTATTTAAATGCAACATATGGAATATTTTCCCGCCTGTTTCTGGAGCTCACCCAGTGCCACAAGGTCCACCGGGTTGCATACAAATAAGGCTTACTTTTTTCCCAATTTCTAGGAAAAGAACGTAGAAATGTTTCCATCGCTCGCACTGCCTCTAGATGCATCCTTCCCCTCACTTTACTCCTTCTTTTCGATTCCACTCCTGCCTTCCAGATTTAGCTAAGTCCAACTCCTGACGCTACTAGGCAAGCATTCCCCCATATATCTCACGATTCACGAACTATTGGGAATTTTTACTGAAAATGTTGCTTGTTTGGTGCTTTGTTCATGAGACTGCTTGGTATTGTGAGGGAATTTGCTTGAACTAGGTGACTCGTGGGAGTGGTACCGTGTGATAGAGAGAAGCAGAGAAGAAAACGGGTTGTCAATGTCAATGATAATGACATAAGGAAAGATTAACAAATGATAACAGAAAGAGGCTAGAATCTCTGGAAGTGCACACTACAACAGTTGCTGGGAGTGCCTTCTATCTATGACAATGCAGTGAAAGTGTGAAATTTACATTCAAGGCCTGTTAAATGACCCAGAACACGTAGAAGCTGTGGCTGCCACTGTATTCACTGCAAAAGGCCCTATAGCTATTGCCTCTATTTATAATCCACCATTGGAGAATGGTGGAGTTTGAAAATATTCTATGAATCTTTCAGTCTAACAGTACAAAAATTCTCATGAATGGAGATTTCAATTGTCACAATATTCAATGGGGGCCATCAGTGGCAACACGAGAGGAGATGGAACTTCCATCCTGGATTGTAAAGTTAAATCTTCTGATACTGATTGATGGCTCTCCAACCAGATTTCATTGCCACGCAGTTTTAACATTTGCAATAGATCTGTCCCTCATTTCAAGTAATATTAACTTTTCTGAGCTTGAGTGGAAAGTAGAGGAGCAAAGAGGTAGTGATCACTTCCCAATTTTAATTCAATGGAGTACTGCGAGAATAGATGCACCTGTAGGGGTCAAACGTTGGATCTTCATTAAGGCCAACTGGAAACAAATTTGAGGAATCACTGACTCCCTTGCTATCCACTTCAATACAATCCTTATCTTTGGAGGAGGCAGTTAATAACATACAAGAGACTATCATATCTGCAGCAGAAAGAGCAATATCCATTATATCAGGGGAGGGTCAGTTTCTCAGGAGGTCCAATTCTTGGTGGACAGCCTGTGAAAAGGTAGTTAAAGACAGTAGAACTGCATTGAATAGGGCAAGAAAAACTAGAAATCCCACAGACCTTCAGGAATATTCTAGGCTTAATGCCATTTGCTGTAGACCGATAAACCCTGTCAAGAGAACAGCATGGATATATTATTGCTAAAACAAATGAGACAAACACCGATTAATCAAGTTTGTTTATTTTAAATTTATTTCAAAGCAGTAAATGGATCATCATGAAATTCAGCACCCATTCTATTGAAAGATGAGGAGTGGATGATAAACCACTTAGAAGGAAATTTTTTGTGGAGGTTTTCCAAATGCGTAGCAGTATATCGAACCATAACAATGAGGTTAGGAAAAGGATTCAGGAGACTTCTGCACTCTATTTGTCTGAACCTCACAACAATCTCTACAAACACTCCTCATCAACTGTCAGTACCATTTACATTAATGGGACTTAATGATGCCATTCAATGTCTTAAACCAATAGCTCCAGGTGAGGATCGTATACACAATATATTGATTCAACATCTCTCACACGAAACCAAGGTTATTCTCCTTGAACTTTTTAATAGATGTTGGAAAGAAGGTACGTTTCCAACTCAATGGGAGAAAGCTACTGTGATTGCAATTTTAAAACCCGGAAAAATCAAACAAGATCCTAATAGCTATAGACCCATATAATTTCTTCATTGTCTTGGAAAGTTGATGGAGAGAATGGTTGAAACTCGGTTACGCTGATGGATTGAGAAACGACAGCTCTTATCTCCTTTTCAAAGTAGATTTCAGAAAAAAAAACATTAAACAATGGATAATGTGATTAGGTTAGAGACTGCTGTAAAAATTGGATTTGGTAGAATGGGTTTGACAGTATGAATTTTTTCGTATATTGAAAGAGCTGATGAACTTGTATGGCATGAGGGTTTATCATACAAACTCCAGACACAGTTTAATATTGTTGGAACTCCACTAAAGTGGGTCGATTCAGTTCCTCAAAATCGTCAAATCCAGATCAGGATTGGAAAAGGCCTCTCAGATTGTAAACAAACTGAATTAGGAGTTCCACAAGGATCTATTTTAAGCCCAATTTTATTTCTAGCAATGGTTAATGACCTATTGATGTTTCCAAAAACTTATCCAGATATTGAAATAGGCATGTATGCAGCTAACATAACCTGCTTGGTCGCTAGATCCTGCATACATCTCTCATATAAAGGTTTTATAGGGAGTTAGATGGAGTATGGTGCGCCCGTACTGCAACTGCTCTGGTTGACAGAGATCTTAATCATTATATCCGACTTTGGAAGAAATCTCCTTTTACTATAAAATGCCAAGATATACTTCATAGCTATAGAATCTCTGAACATATTGCACCAAAGATGTTCAGTGAGGAACTCCCTCCATGGACGGTATGGTCTTTTGAGGTGTTCCTAAACCTCGGTCCAGAGATCTATGAATATTCACTACAACAAGTAGCACTAGAGAAAATGGCTAGATATGAAAATGTAATGCACATCTTTATTGATGGTTCCTTACAACAAGATGGTAGAGGTGGTTTTGGGTATATGGATTCCTTCTATCCATCTTGAGAGGAGTGTGAGTGTTAGGATAGACTATAGCATTTTCATTATAGAGTTGCTAGCAATTATTGATGCCCTCTATATCTTTAAGGATAGAAACATCAATCAAGATGCAGTGATTTTTAGCGACTCACAATCAGTTCTCACCAGCATAGCATCACGCTCTGTGACTGGTTCATATGGATTTCTTCTAGCCCAACCTTTATTTCTGCATTAATAAATTACCTTGTATTATAAGTTTCCAATGGATTTCTGGACACAAGGGCATTCATGGCAATGAGAAAGCAGATCAAATGGCAAATATAGCTATGGAATTACCCGTCCCAATTGAGCCATGTGTATGGTCTGAAGAAAATTTTACAGATAAAAACCATTTTACCAGGAATTGGAAATTGCTATGGAACCCCTCCACTACAGGTCGGCATCTATATCAACTAAAGCCAACCCCCAGGACAATGGAACATTAATAATTCAGGTAATAGGGGTTTTGAAGTGGTACTGTGTAGGCTTAGAATTAGAGATGCCGGACATTGGACATGTATAAAGACGGTCTATTCCGGATAAATTATGCGCCATTCCCAGTCTGTGCTAGGTGCCAGATTCCTGGGAATATTCACCACATACTGTTAGATTGCATAAGTTATGAGGAGGAGAGTACATGATGAAATTACAACTTCAAACAGTGTAGATCAATTTCCCTTTAAGTTTATCACTACTAGTTGGAGACATGAAATACAATGGCCTCCAAGCTTCGGATGCAGTACTAGTAGCCTATGTCCTAGAAACTTTCCAGGAAAATACAGCTCTTCTATTCATATTATAGACTTAGTGGTAAAAAGTTTCATAAGCTAGTTATCCATCACTGTAAAACCTCTGAATTAACAAGGCCCTACCCTTTGTTCTGTTTTGTGTAAGTCTCCTTGATCGGCGCAGTGGGGCAGTAGACTAACATTTTGGTAGAATGGGATACTGTGTTTGTAATAGGTTAACCTGAGGTTAACCTTAGGTTAACATTGTGAATCTCCTTTCCAGGGCTTGTTTGAATCCAGTACACTGGGCCCAATTTGCACACGCAAACGGCCCATTAAAACCAACTTAACAACAAAGGGTATCCGGTTGGGTCACCACCGTACGGTACAATTTCGTGCGACTGTTGGCAACCAAGTCTGTCACTTTGAGCTTGGACACCAAGCGTGCTAGGTGCTGGCATGGGCACGCTAGGAAACATGGCTACGAACAGTTTCCCAACCTTTCCTGTACCATGCCCGCAATAGAACCTTTTTTTTTCATCTACACGCGCTCTTTGTGCCGTGTACTGCACCATGGTAGATGTTTCGTTCATGATGCTCAACTGTTCAACAATAGATCTATCTCGTGATTTCTTTTCCAAGGTCATTCAATAGCCCTGAGGCGACTGAAGGTAAAATTCAGCTGTCCGATTTTTATTTGATATATGGTGTGAGATTATGCGCATCCTTGCCTCTACGCAACGCAGTCATCTTTATGGCAAAAGCAAAACTCCACAAATAGGAGGCAAAATATTCCCTATGTTGCATTTAAATACAAACACCCTGTATATATAACACGCCGCTTTAAAACCTCGGGGAGGGAGAGCATTAAAAAAATAAAGACGTCGTCATGGAGATGATTCATGATCCAGAGCATGCTCGAAACGACTTTGAGCGTCTATGATCGTTGTAATCGCCCTGGTTCAACGCTTTTCAACGCTCGACTTCTGCTCGGGCGAGAATGAAAAAAAAAGTAAGATTTTGGGTCGTAGAGTTCAACTTGGCCCGTGGGAAGGTGAGTCAGCAGAGTCTGACGTTATTGAATTATCGATCGGATCTGGCCGTGGACGGAGACCCGGAAACATGCTCGTACACGCCGAGGGACACGGATTCATCGAGGTCAGGCACATTTCATTACTTTTATTTCGATTTCGATCACGTGTTTATTTGCTGCGAATTCTTATGCAGGTGGTGGCAGGTGAACCTGGGACGAAGGTACAATATTGCCTCCGTCGGCATCCGTATCAACCGAGGTATATACTCTTGCTTCCTTATCGCATCGACTTTCGGATTATCGCTGCGCGTCGTCCATGGTGATGCAGTCGTGTGATGATCACCGTGGAAGATGGCCGTGAAAGGTCGTGTCGAAATCGAACGGAATCCCCAATGTCGGGATCGTGTGGAGTTGAGACAGACAAACGGCGGATTGTAGAGGGTTCTGCTCGGGCGCTGGCGCGTGGGCTCTCCTCTCTCGCTAGACTCGTACTGCGCTGCTAGGGCCCATCCTCATTGAAGTGGTTTTTTTTTCTAGTATCCTTTCATGCCGGTGCATCTACCCCGCATTCCCCTTTCCTATCGTTAGAGTCTCGAGTCCGTCTGTCATGTTTATGAGACTCTAGGCAGTCTTCCGTCCGCCTTGCTCGTCGGTCCGGGAAGGCCTTTGCACATCTCATTATGCCGTAAAAAAAAAAAGACTTCCCATCCGCCAGTCACGACCTGTCCTTTCTCGATTTCACGGTGAGAAATTTCTCGCAGGATGCGGATCTGTCACTCCCTTGCGTAATAAGAATTGAATGCCATCCCGGTTCCCTTTCGCATACAAAGGAGTAAATGTGCGTTGAATAACAGCGAGCCTTGTTTTCCTGGATAAAAATGGGGACCGTTCGTAGAGCAATCAGGACTCCTAAGGAGCGCTTAGGAGTGCTTATTAGAGTCCCCGGCTTCTTTTACGATTCTGGTCTCCCGTTCCTTCATTTTTTAAATCATTTGCTCAGGGGGAGAGCGTGCAAGAAAAATATTTAATGAGGGGAGTGGAGAAGGGAGGGGCGTGGGGATTCACGAGTTTCAGTCAAACACCAGTCAATTGCAGCACCTTCTACGGAATATTCACGAGGCTTCGAGGTGTGGACACGTGAGATGACACGTTTCTCGTTTTCCGACGCAGGGACGTACCAGGCGTTCACGGTGTTCGTGATCGATGTGCGGGAGGAGAAGCGGGCACTGTACCAGGAGTGCGCGAGGTTCTCGGGGACCTTTCTCTCTGACAAGGCGATGTTCAGATGTAACGGGGGGCTGGAGACGCCGTGGCAAATCGTCTACATCAGGGACGACCGGCAGACGCAGGAGCACCTGGGGCTCTGCGAGGTCCAGGTCTTCGCCACTCGAGGTCTGTTACCTTCCGGGGAAGGAATGGTGGTAACGTTTTATTTCTCGGAGCCGTTGCTGAAGCGAACGATGTGACAGGGTGGGCCGAAAAGAGAGAACTAGAAACCAGCGAAGAGCGATGCTTCAACTCCTTGGAATAGTCAGTGAAAAGAAATGCTCAATATCTCCGCTGTTTCGAACACTGGCTGTCACCGATCAATTGCCCTGTCCAAAAATCTCTGGGAGATAGCCTTTTACTTTCAGTTTCTTCGTTTGCGATACCACCGATTTAGGAAGATAGACTTTCGAAAAACTTTTGCCTAAAGTACTTTCCAAACTGCATGATCGCGAGTGTGCATATGTCGCATGCCAGTTGACCCCGCCGTGCAAGTTAAACTTGCATGGAAATTCATCGTGCAAGTTGAACTTGGACAGTCAAATCTTCGTGGGTTAACTTGAAAAGTTAACCGCTGTGTGCAGGTTGAACTTGCATGGGCAAACCCTTGTTCATGTTAACCCGGATTGCACATTTTCGTGTAAGTTCAGAGAAGCACTTCATCTCGGCCAGAATAATAATCGTATGCCTTCGGCCACCGGCACTTGCTTTATTTTCGAGCCAGCGTGTCAAACACCATGATATGAATTCGTTTGACCACCCTAATGAATAAATGGAGTAACTGCTTCATGATGTCAAATTGTGCACGATTAAAGAATATGCAACAACTTTATCGATGTCTGCATTCAAGACTTTCTTTTAACCACACCTTTGGTTGTGGTTCCAACAAATTATGCATTTGTTGGAACACGTCCATGACACGTCCTTGTGGCATCGAGAGTTGCACTGGCCATCATTGGCTACGCACTTGCACTAAATTTTTTAAATCCATCGTTGTGGCGTATTTCAAAGGGGCAGGAGGGGGGGGGGAATAGCTGCCCCCTGGTGCCCCTGTGATTGTGTCTAGCGTCTCCTCGGAGATGATAATTTTCCCCCCTGATATCGCTTGGGTGGGGTTTGCCCCCCCCCCCCTCACGCCCCCACGACAAGGCGTCAAGTCCGGAGAATAAGCCTGCCAGGGCATAGCCGGCGATCCGCGAATCATCCTTCGATCCGGAAACTTTTTTTTTCAGCCAGGCACGAACTTCTTTGCCAAAATGAGGTGGGGCGGGACGGACTTGACGCCGTGCGACTTATTCATGTAGGGCTTTATCAAGTCGAAAGTCTATTCGACCAAACCGAGGGATTCCCGAACTAAAGGAACGAATTGCCGCTGCGTTTGTAGACATTACTGTTGAAATGCGCGAGAAAACGCTGTTTGAATACCGCGAACGATTGGGAAAAGTACTTGAAATCGATGGGGGCCACGTTGAAGTTCATAGTTCGTAATTGGTGCATTTCATTTAGCTGAAATTTTGTCACCACAAATGCTAAACAGTTGTCTAAATGTTATGACAATTCTGTTTAGTTTGCTGCAATAAGAAGAACCTTATGCGCGATTAAAATCGTCCGCGATAAGTGGGACACCCTGAATATGCGTAAGGTCTCTCTCCTAGGTTCATTAGTCTTCCCACAAGATAGCACCACATACCGTAGGTCTCCCACATATGTTGTCGTATTGCCTCTGGACATACCTGACGTGATAGAGCCTGATATGTGACATTGAATTGGCCTTTTTGATTTGGCATTTTGGTTCGGGGAGCACTTACAGGAAACACTTGATGCTATGTCCCAGTTATTTTTAGACTCGTTCATTGACCAGTGGCGGTCGCGTTAGGCGACGATTGACCAAGACGGTGGAGATGATGTTGGAGAATTTTTATAGCTGACTTTGCCAGAGTCGGAGTATTCAAATGCGTTACTCTTCAATGGAATCCACCCGGATTATGTCACAAATAAATTATTGAGGAGCTATAGTTTTGCTCACCCTGATTTACTTGCAATGTTAAAATGGCAAAAAAATGACATTCAATTGAAATTTTATCATTCCTGTAGTAGAGCTTTAATTTTTTTTAAGGGGACGCTTAAAAAATAATTAACGCCCTACTTTCTTTTTATCTCATGCATACCGCTGTCGAAAGGTAGAATTCCAAAAAATAAACAAGTCCTTGTTGAACCCACAGACCGGGTGCCATGTGGAGACCCCGAGCAGCCGATCTACAGCAGCGTGAGCCGGACGGAGAACCAAACTCATTACTCCTGCCTCCCCGGTTTCACCTTGAAGGGGGAGATGGTGCGGAACTGCCTGGCTGACGGGCAGTGGTCATCCTCGCCTCCGACGTGTGTCGGTCTGTCAAATCGCTTATTGAAGGGGGGGAGGGGGGGAAGAAAAGCATCCGGGTATGGAATCTTTGATGCGATTCACCTTTTTTTTTTTGCAAATTAACCGTTGAAGCATTTCGATCGGTTGAAAAGGCCTCCATTGGTCATTGGGCATGCGGAACGGTATTGAATTCAAGGAGAAAGCGCGAGGGAAGACGTGGAGCGGAAAATGCGAGAAACGAAAAAAGATTCATATCAATCAGACCGTGTGACGCAGAGAGATTGAATTTCATCGCACTGGAATATTATTCGATACGGTTTCTACATTGCAGAGCAAGAGTGCGAGGCGCCGGTGCAGATCGCGAATGGGTTCTTGCTCGTCCCCGGCTTCAAAGGCAGATACGTGTTCGGGCTTCGGGCCATCTACGAGTGTAACCCTGGGTTTCTTCTCTGGGGAAATGCCACGATGACCTGCGGTCCTCTTGGGGTCTGGTCCGGGTCTGTGCCGCAGTGCAAGAGTACATATTTCATTCGCATCCCAATGTTTAAGTTTGATATAAGTGATGTCTCATTTTAAGTGTATGGTACTTTTCTTTTTTAATACCATACATCGTGTGTTGTTCATTATTGCAGAGGTGCAGTGTCCGGCTCCACCGTCATTCGCGAATGCTAGATTGATCCTTCCCGACGGATCCACCGAATGGGAGGCCGTTGCTGTTTATCGATGTGATCCTGGATTCATCCTGCCGGATGGTGCGTTTCTCACTTCGGCCTCTTCGGCCTAGTGCATTAATTTCTCGAGTACTCGACTGACCGACGCGTGATCGTGAAGGGAGGCGAAGACCCGATGCATCGACTCGGGGGAGTGGGAATCGGTCGTGGTGGACTGCATGAGCGGGACAAGGGAGGACCGAGGACGGAATCTGGAGACGGAGGTGCGGGGCACGAGCAACGACAACGAGGGTAAGGGTGCTATGGTATTATTTATGCAATTTACCCTTCGCTCTCTTGAACAGAGAGCCCGGACACGATCATCTTCCGAACTTCTGGCTGAAGCAGTTGACATCGCTACATGAACAACTCGCTAGAGATATGCAGAAAGTAGTGACGCACCCCTCGGAGATGCCGGATTGGCTCACCGCTGGAGTCACCTACCTACTGCCGAAAAACGCTGAAACCGAGCTACCTCGGAATTACAGGACAATCACCTGCCTGTCCACCGTCTACAAAGTGCTGTCTTCCATCCTAGCAGCACAAATTGAAAGACACATCTCTGACAGCAACATCATGTCGGAGGAGCAAAAGGGTTGTCGGAAAGGATCGTAAGGCTGCAAGGAACAGCTACTACTCAACCGTATGGTCACGGATGATGCCAGAAGCACGAAAAAGAACCTCTCGATGGCATGTATCGACTACCAGAAAGCATACGACTCAGTGCCCCATTCGTAGATCATCGAGTGCCTCATGATGTACATCATCCCTGTGGTGGTCCACTTCCTCCAACAGACCATGCCTCGCTGGAAAATGGTAATGTCCCTCAATGGACAAGACTCCACCCTGACAACCCACGAGATTTCCATCAAACGCGGGATCTTCCAGGGAGACACGCTGTCTCCTCTTCTCTTCTGCCCGGCACTCAACCCTCTCAGTACCGAATTGTCTCGGACTGAATGTGGCTATTACGTAGGAAAGGGGAATAATGCAGACCATCGCATGAACCAGCTTTTCTACATGGACGACCTGAAACTCTACGCCTCCAACGAGAAAGAGCTCGAAAGCCTGCTCAACGTCGTCAGCATCAGGGTAGGACGAGCGAGTGGATCAGTAGCTGGTTGGCAGGACGAGAGCAACGGGTGATGATGAATGGGGAAGCGGTGTCCCTCAAGGCGAGGTCCGCGGACCGCTTCTGTTTTTGGTCTGCATAAACGATTTGGATCTCGGCGTAGAGGGTAAGATGAATAATTTGCCGATGACACCAAGATAGGTTTTACCATAAGGGGGGAGGGGGATAGGGCTAGAGCCGAGCGAGATTTAAGTCTTTTGGACGAGTGGAGCAAGAAATGGCTCATGAGGCTTAATAAAATTGTAAGTGTAAATTTCTCCACGTCGGTCGAAACAACGGTAGGTCTCTCGACACGTTCGGCGATGTTAAATTGGATGTGGCAAACGGAGAGAGAGACGTAGGGGTTTCTATCGATGAGGACCTCAAGTTTTCCTCGCACGCGCAAGCGACGGTGGCCAAATGCAATAGGATTCTAAGTTACATTCGTCGGTCTGTTGGAAGTAGGGCATCTCGCGTTATTCTTCCGTTGTATGNTGTACTCGCTCGAACGAAGGTTAAGGAGGGGCGATCTCATCCAGGCTTTCAAGATAATTAAAGGAATAGATAATGTCGAGTGTGGTAGGTTTTTCTAGTTTGATAACAGCAAGAGAACGAGAGGTAACCGACTTAAGTTGCGCAAACCACAGGTGCGACTCAGTTCGAGACAAAAATTCTTTACTTGCAGAGTGGTGAACGCGTGGAATGCGTTAGATGATGAAGTAGTGGCTGCCCCGCGCTGTGACTATCTATAAGAAGAAACTAGATGCTTTCATGGACAGGCAAAATGGTGGAGGGCAATGGTGACGTTAGGTACTAGACAATAAGCAACTAGGATAGTGAAATAACAAAAAAAAAATATATATATATAGTTTCAAGAGGGTTAGGCCTACTCTAAAATTAAGGAACGCTCGACCTCGACACGTGATATCGAAATGGGCGAAATCGCCTCTTGATATCACTATCTTGAATCTCGAACCATCTTCTCGAAAGATATCTGCATGAAATTCGAACTCGACAATTGCGCGAAGCTCTCTGTCCACCGCGGAGTCCTCACCCCTATGGGAGCTACCACCACCATCAACGACAAGCTCACGGCCCCTGACACCTATAAATACCTCGGTGTGGAAGAGAACTCTTCCGTAGCTGCCAAGAGCACGAAGCAGAGACTGACGACTGAATACAAACGCAGACTCCGCCTCGTAATCAAGACCGTGCTGTCCGACAAAAATAAGATCTCTGCCCTCAACAGCCTTTCCATCCCCGTCCTCAACTACAGCTTCGGAGTTATCGATCTGTCACCTACGGAACTCAAGGCCATCGATCGAGCGACCAGAAAACTCCTGACCATACATCACACCCACCATCCGAAGGCTGCCGTTGAAAGACTCTACATTCCGAGATGCAAGGGAAGGAGGGAACTGATCGAACTCGAGTCCCTCTATAAGCCGACGACGTGCGAAGTCGCCAGATACATTGAAGGGAAACAGGGTCGACTCATTTCTATCCTGAGAGAGCGCGATGCCCTAAAGAAATCCCATTCCATCCAGGAATATGCCACCCGCTTCCGAAAGATAGTGCATCTCGATGATGACTGCGACACGACGGATATGAAGACGGCAGACCAAGTACAAAGAAAGGCTAGATGGAAGGAGAAACCGCTTCATGGCCAGCATCCCAAGATAATGGATAAACCGTCGATCGACGCGGACTTCAGCTGTAACTGGCTGAAGAAGGGACTGTTGAATGCCGAGACAGAGAGCAACATCCTAGCCATTCAGGACCAGTGCATCAGAATTCGTAACTACGAGAAGCACTTCCTGAAGCTGGATGTGGAAGACCGCTGCAGATTCGACCAGAAAACTCCTGACCATGCATCACACCCACCATCCGAAGCCTGCCGTTGAAAGACTCTACCTTCCGAGATGCAAGGGAGGGAGGGAACTGATCGATCTCGAGACCCTCTTTATGCGGACGACGTGCTAAGTCGTCAGATACATCGAAAGGAAGCAGGGACGACTCATTTCCATTCTGAGAGAGCGCGATGCCCTAAAGAAATCCCATTCCATCCAGGGAGATGCCATCCGCTTCCGAAACGCATTCCATCTCGATGACGACTGCGACACGACGGATGTGAAGACGGCAGACCAAATACGAAGAGAGGCTCGATGGAAGGAGAAACCGCTTTACGGCCAGCATCCCAAGATCATGGATAAACCATCGATCGACTCGGACTTCAGCTATAACTGGCTGAAGAAGGGACTGTTGAATGCCGAGACGGAGAGCAACATCCTAGCCATTCAGGACCAGTGCATCAGAACTCGTAACTACGAGAAGCACACCCTGAAGCTGGATGTGGAAGACCGCTGCAGATGCTGTCATGGACCACCCGAAATGGTTCACCACCTCCTTAGTGCCTGCCCCGAACTAGCCCAGAGGGAGTATTTGTATTAATACAAGCACGACCAGGTTTGCAAATATGTGCACTGGTGTGGCTGCAGCAAGCCGGCCTAGATGTCCCAGGATGTCATATGGCCTTCTGAAGCCAATGGGAGGTGAGGGTGGGGGTGAAGTTGAGGTTGGGGTTGGGGGTTGAAGAAAGGTTAAACCATTTAAAATTGGTTTTCACCTTACTATATTTAATTGTTTTTGATCGTTCTAAATTGCAGATAAATAAGCATTCAATAAAATATTCCCACGGACTTTTATGGAACTCTGGCAAAACCATAAATGAATCGTTCATTAAACACGTTCGGGTGGCACTTGGGTAGTGACACTTATTTTCCTCCGATTTGCAGCAGGTTTACCTGCCACTAGTCTAAACAATTCAAGCGGATCAGGAGTTGATGGGAAGATAACCGGCGGGATATCCAGGGAATCAATGATTTTGGCCATCTCTGCTGCTGCGATTTCAGTCGTGGCTCTGACAGTGGGCTCTATTTCCTACTATCGTTTCAGAAAGGAGAAAGTGAGTCACGCACCATGATTCGACAACCGCCTCTTTCTTCAATCGCATCCAATTCCTTTTCGTGAACTTTGCAGGCCAGAAACATCGCATTATCCAAAGAAGAAACAGAGCGATTCTTGAAAGGACAACCCGAGTGCCTGAATCCAACGATTGGGCTCAGCGAACAAGTACATCTACTGCCATTCGACGAGCACTGGGACTTCCCTCCTGAGAAACTGAAACTTGGTAAGGACCCAGGTGTCCGGAAAGAACATCGCAAGGAAAAAACATCGCGGATAAAACATCACACGTCTATAACATCGCATGTCGATAGCGTTGGTTATTTCCAGCCCTCTAGGCTGGAAAGCCTGCGAGCAAAAAGTGAAGCCTTACTTCAGTCTGTTCTTTGATTTTTGGAAGCAGACGTGATTTAAAGAACGCTTTAAGTCAAGTGGGCAAGTGAATTTTAATTTAAGGTAAGTAATTTAAATTAGTTTAGGGTACCGTTACCGTTATCTGTAAACAAGGTGTAAACTTAGATCTACTTATGGCTGGAGCCTCTCCGTGGTTGCAATAGTGCTCGTTGAAAACTTAACCCAATACCGCGCCACAATACCGTATTTATTAACCTTCCTATTCTGCTCGGGTCTATACGACCCGAAACACTCATTCAACTTGGCGTAACTCCCACATATTTTATCGAAAAAATTTGAAAATTTTTTACTTTTCCTAACTTTACGAATATATTTACGACCTCAAATCCAAATTCATTCCCACGAAGCATTACTGAAATATTTGTGTTACCCCCGTCTGTTATGTTCGGGTCTATATGACCCGATTGCTTTAATAGTGTATTTTTCATGCACGTCTGCAGCATCGAGTTGCATCTCGTTCTAAAAATAGCTCCGCTTTTGACCTGGGTCAGTTATGTGGCTTGAGAGTCGATCCCCCTCGGATTGTTTCAGTCTTTGTTTGAGGGTTACTGTGGCTAGCTCGGAATGATGAGTTCGCGAACACCGATTGACACGGCATCTATGGCTGCTCTCTTGCGCGATTTCTTGGGTAAGTTCCATTGCATTCAATAGTATTCAGCATGGACGTGAAAAATGGGATTCTGAGATACTCCAATTGATTTCATAAAGATGAGGACCATGAAAGCTCTGCCTCTGACGAAGAAGATCATTTGTCAGAGCCTACGTCTGAGACTTCGACTTCGACTGGTTCAAGTGGTGTTGAACCTGGGTCTCAAGAGAGGGGAAGGCGTAAAACTCGAACGCAACATGAACGAATGGGGCATGCATCGTTTCATTCCCGCGACGGAAACATACGTGTAAAATGGTCACAAGAGCCTCGCAAGAAACGTGGACGGGCACCAGCTCGCAATGTAGTCAACATGCCACCTGATCCAACTGCGTATGCAACTGCACGAATCGATTCCATCCAATCAGCGTTCCACCTTCTCATTCCGCCAGCTTTTGAGAACATCATACTCAAGATGACCAACAAAGAAGGAGCGCGTGTCTACGGCGAGGAGTGGAAACCAATTGCCCATCGAGAACTTAGAGGCTACATTGGCCTCCTTCTATTGGCAGGTGTTTACAGACCGCCAAATGAGGCCACATCATCCCTATGGAATGCGGAAACTGGCCGTCCCATATATCGGGCAACAATGTCGAAAGAGAAATTTAATCTAATTAGCCGGGTGCTACGCTTTGACGACAAGTCAACTCGAACCCAGCGACGAGTCTCTGACAAGCTGGCGCCTATACGCGACCTATGGGACAAGTGGGTTCAAAACCTTCGCCGCTTGTACAATCCTAATTCCACCGCGACGATCGACGAGCAGCTTGTGGGCTTTCGAGATGTAATTTTTGTCCCTCAACAAATGACAACAAAACAAGCATCAACTGTTCGTCGTGTGGAAAATATATTTGCAAAGCACACACAACGTACATGTGTCCTAATTGCAAAGTCAGTAATAACGGTTTGTCGCAATTAACAATTTTGGAATTCAGTTTTCGGTGCAACTTTTTTTTTAAATAACTCAGTTTCAGTAATAATTATATATGCAAAATTGCCGATAAAACCATGAACACACTTATGATCTATCCTTTTGCTATAAGTAAATCATGAAGCAACATAGAAACTCAAGCACAAACGCAAACAAAAGCAGGAAACGTGTATCGGGTCAGGGTGACCCGAACGTAAATGGTGTACCTAAAATGGGAACAGAATAGGAAGGTTAAGAGCGATTTTGGTTTTAGGTGCCACTCACTGTGTCTGTTAGTCAATAGGGGAAGCAAATTTCACTGACCAGGGCTAGTCACACATCAAAGAACGCCATGGATTCCCTGGCGAGGACATTTGGTGCTGCGTCAATTACACGACGGCGACTAAATGTCGCGGCAGATGCCATACTCTTGGGGTCCGAAATCATGCATCGCTATTACAAGCACAACCATGAGCCCGACGTCGCCGCTCAAAAAGCAAAAGACGCGATGAACGCAATTAAAAGGTGGGCTGCAGACTCAAGTGAAACTCCGGCTGATGTCATGGCAGGAATCGTTCCAGAACTTCCAGTCGCGGTTCATGCCAAAGTTCCGCCCAAGGAGACCATCAAACGCATTATTCATCAGAAACAAAATTTAGTGCACGCCACACTACTGCAGCTTAAATATTTGCGCAAGTTGGTCATCGGAGAGCCGTATTCCCCCTATAAGGATACGCAATTTTTCTTCTTCGACAGCGGGCCATCAAATGATCGAGTGGTGATTTTCGGCACCAAAAAAAGAACTTGGATCTCTTGGCGACTTCTTATCATTTGTTCGCTGATGGGATTTTGAAGCCTACCCCCCAGCCATTCGACCAGCTCTACACTCTTCATGCGAATAAACTTCCAGCGCGTGTTCGCTCTGCTCCCAAACAGACAGGAAGCTACATACAGGCGTATGCTGGAAGCCCTCAAGAACATGCGTCCCTCAATGACACCACAATCGGCGCTAATTGACCTTGAAAAAGCTGCCGAAGAAGCGTTTAGAGCCACATTTGACGGCATCACTGTTCGCGGCAGCTTCTTCCACCTTTGTCAGGCCAGCAATCGTTACATCGGAGGGGACATTCAGGCGGAGTACGTTGACGGAAACGACGCAGATTTCGTTTTGTGGGTTCGTCATTTAGCTGCATTGACATTTGTTCCCGAGAATCGAGTGGTCGAATCATTCATTCAGTTCACTGCAACACAGTGATTCAGTTCTTTGAAGAGAACGAAGATGTTTTACCCCGCTCATTGACTATCTCGAGAGCACATTGATTGGGAGACACGTCCGCGCGGACAGAGGAAGGTCTTTTAAATTTCCCATATCAATCTGGAACTGCTACGATAGCACTTCGGCAGGCCTTCTAAGACCAACAACGCCATTGAAGGATAGTATCAAAGGTTTTCAGTCGTTACTTTCTTGCGACTACACGTCAATCTGGAAATTTATTGACGCGCTGAGACTGGAACAAGGAAGGAACGAGATGGAAGTAGAGCATGGAATCGCTGGAGATCCTCCTGCTGCCCAGCGTAAAAATTACAAGAACCTCGCTGAGCGCATCATTACGATTGTGGAAGATTACGACGATCGCGACTTGATGGACTACCTTCGCGGGATCGCCCATAACTTTAACCTTCAACTTTAAACTGAACCAATGCTTTTGTTTAATTAATTCCAACTTTTTCTTTGAAGTTCATCAGTTGTAATACCCTGCTTTCATTTCCAAAATGATTAAAAATACTTATTCATGCAAATTCAATCGAGTTTCCCTTTACTGCACAAATATTATCACATAATAATGAAGCACTCATGATCGAACATAAAATTGAAATGAAAATCAACGAAGGGTCGCTGATTTTGTTCGAAAAAACATCTTGCAATGCTTTTTCCGCGATGGTTTTTCCTCGCCGCGATGTTTTTTCCGGGATCCAAGGACCCAGACCCCCAATCTGGCGGATATGTTTAGAAGGTAGATTCCATCGCAATAGGAGAAGTAATCGGCAGTGGCGCATTCGGGTACGTACTGAAGGCCGTGGCTGTTGGGATCAGTCCTCCGGAACCCAAAACGACAGTGGCCGTGAAGAGAAGGAAGCCACACTCCACTCTGGGGAATTATCAGACGCATTTGATGGAGGTGAAGATTATGAGTCACCTCGGAATGCACTTGAATGTCGTCAATTTCCTTGGAGCATGTACCAAAGGTTTGGCACATGGTGAGTACCTTCGTCATATCTTGTAGGATTGGTCAATGGCATACAAGTTCGGCAGAGCATTATATTATCAGGCAGCCGCAAGAGGCCATCAACTTTACCATGCCTTCTTCTGTTTCAATACCTAAATTCCTGCAGTCTGTTGGCAGTTTTTCAATAGTAACGTTGAGCCATTTTCCGCTGGTACACAGAATACGCAAAAACTGGGAGTAACACAATTGACGCTAAACGTTGGGATCGTGATGATGGGCCTTCAAGACTAGGCCATTGGCTGGAGGGAAGGTTCAACTAAGCCTATGGCCTAGTCCTGAAGGCCGAACGCCATCCCTACGTTTAGCGTCAATTCTGTTACACCCACTATACGTAGACTTATCAAAAGGTTCCCGGAATGGCCCTCTGTGAGTGAACAGCCAGGGCTTGAAAAGTACGGGTGTGTATATTGCATTGCCATGTCCTTGCGGAGGATGCCTGACGAGCATAATGAGAAATGGCGTTTGTGTCGTGAACCAGCGGCTCCTGAAGCGACCTCAATACATAGAGGTTGTCAGTCGTTGGAGTGAGGTTGAGCATGTCGCAGTTCGAGCAACGTGCTGCGATCAAGTGTTACGCAACGGTGGGAAAATCCACCACTGAGGCACTGCAGATATTCACAGTGGCGTACGGAGAGGATCAATGTGCATGAGTACTGTGTTCGACTGGTACAGACCATTTCGGGAAGGGCCGGGAATCTATCGATGATGGCAGCAGTGGACGACACAGTGCAGGCCTTGTCTGTGCTTGTGCTCAGTGATCGGCGTCAATCCATCGGGCCCAAATGTTCGATATCTCCTACAGTTCCTATCAGGCAATGCTGGCGAAGGACTTGTAAATGCGTCGTGTGGCTGCCCGTTTTGTGCCAAAAACATTGTAAGACATAAAGCAAGAACGACTTCGCACATGCTGGGAGTTCAAGGCGACTGTGGACGACGACTCAACCCTCTTGGACCGTATCATCACAGGGGACGAGACATAACGGTTCGATCCATAGACGAAGACCTAGAGTTCTGTGTCGAAAACTCTTTCATTACCGCGGCCGAAGAATGGGCGCACTAAGGAATCTCGTGGGACGTGAATGCTCATTGTTTTCTTCAATGCCCAGGGCATTTGTGCACAGAGTTCGTTCCTGAAAACAAACCATCAAGGCTGCATTTTACAAGGATTTTACAGGTGTCATCAATGCCGTGCGACGCAAACGGCATGAACTATT
Source organism: Darwinula stevensoni (assembly GCA_905338385.1). Lineage (NCBI taxonomy): Eukaryota > Metazoa > Arthropoda > Ostracoda > Podocopida > Darwinulidae > Darwinula > Darwinula stevensoni. The sequence continues at coordinate 38,642 of CAJPEV010000192.1, read as the reverse complement.
CACACAACGGAATTGGCGGATGCAACACTACAATACGCCATGCCACTAATGACCTCTCGTCCATGAATATCAAACTGAGAGTGCTGTGACATTGCTCCCACACCCTCCGCATTCACCGGAGCTGGCGCCATGTGACTTCATGTTGTTTCCTCAAATGAAGCGTCTTCTGAAAGGGAAACGATTCGATGACAAGGGTCAACAGGGGCTATTCCTCACGAATTCAACCCGGCAGCGCCTGGTTGAGTTAAAAAGGAATATCTTTAGAAAAATCTGAAGATCATCCTTCGAATGAGACTATTTTTGATACCGTAATTGCTACAAAACAAAAAAAAATTCATGACCAAGGATGACAAAAGATGTGGAAGTTCAAATTTTGAGGTCAATTTTTCTCTTTGTAGCCGGCAAAAATGTCAAAGAAGTAACTTCCGTTATCGATGCACATGAAGAGCAGTGCAACTAAGCGTAACGAGATATTTGCCTTTTCTCTCGCCACGTAGGGATATTTTAGGGGTCAAAATAGCGTAAATTTCACATTTTCACACTCTATTATGATGGTGTGAAGTCATTCACCTGTACGTTTCTCATTCCGGGAACCTTTTTGAAGGGTCCTCGTTTGTTTTCTCTCTCTTGCATGAACACATTTTATCAACGAATTAATGATATGCCGGAGAAACGATTTTCTCGGTGATTTCAATAAGCGCACTGACAGCAACAGAAACAATGGTTCCCCGACGGTATCTGATTGTCTTAGCAGCGTCCATTCATCAGTACCTGGAACGTAGAACCAAGTTACTGAACCAAACCCAGGACTTCTAGAACAGGCTGAACGGAGACACACGTTACATTGTCTTAATGCCGCCTATGGTTCATGGAGCAGCTCGATCTCTGCGTCGGAGCACTATCGTTCACGTAATTGTTATATAAGCTATTTATATCCATTTGAAAGAAAATAATAATTATTTTTAGGAGATCTGATGATGATCGTGGAATACTGCCCCTTTGGGAGTCTGGAGAAGTACCTCAGGGCAAACGAACCGCACTTCATCGATCAGATAGACCGTCACACCAAAACGCTCAATGACAGCATCAGGAGACAGCGCCATCACACTGATGATTCTGCAAATGAAGATGCTGCACTCAATGCTCAGAGAGTTGGAACACAAGGGTGAGCCTTTCCTTCAGGGTTTTTATTCTCTGTTATGCCAACACCTTCCTAGTCAACAACTCCTTCTCGTCTAAGCAGCGAATGGGTTGTGAAATATTTCCCAGTTGCATCTCCGGTGACTGGCTCCGGAAGAACCGACGCTGTACTCCAGAAGGATTCTTTTGCCTCTGACACCGGTATTATTGCATATTCAAGTCGTATGATGAAATTCTTCAACTAAGCATTATTCCTTAGGTCTATTTCTTTCGTTTCATGAATCTGGTAGAAAATCCTGCTATAGTACAATTTATAACATCGCGCACCATAAATCGTAGACTAGTAGAGAAAACCAACCGCGATTCTGGATCGGTAGAACATGCCGAACAAACGCAGCGGAATCTTCATCTGCAATTGCAATTTTCAACACCAGAGCTTAAATAGCAGCACTTGCCATAAAACATGTTCATTTCAGGATATGGGAGAGATTCAAAATATCCTGCGCAGAAGGGGAACATCAGCCATCAGTCTTTAGAAGGAAGCGATCGCTCAAGACAATTCACGACTAGCACTCTCGCCTCTTGGGCCTACCAGATAGCTAAAGGCATGGAATACTTGGGTTCCCGAAAGGTGGGCCTCTCCGATCACAACTTTCTCAATCGTTACCTTCAGCTCAAAAGAATAGAAAACTCGCAAGCTCCCTCTAGTAGTCCGTCTTCTTTCAAGGGCTTCATGGGATACATGATTGAATGAAGACAAATCACTGTCTCAGCAATCACCGAGTCAAATCAATCACCGAGCTCCACTTAGGATTGATTTTTTGATGAGATCGGAATTTGAATGTTGAAATATATGCAAAGCTCAGGAGGGAGAAGGAGAGAAGCTCAGATATGCAAATTCTTATTCAGTATATCGTCCATATATTATCCTCAACATGTGTTCCCAACGTGCCCCAGCCCTCCTCAAGTGCCAAAAAAGTCGAATTCAAGAATTCAATTTGTAATCCTGACAACTCTACTTAAAGTGGACCTAGCCAATGTCTACATATCAATATCAATTACAATTTATTCAATGACATTTTGCTATTTTCGGAAAGTAAAAGTTTAACCAAATGTTGGGAATTCAGAAACCAACTAATAATCTTTGAGTTTTCATTGCTGTCACAGGTGGTCCATAGGGACCTGGCCACAAGAAACATTTTACTTGCAGAAGAAAACATCGTGAAAATTTGTGACTTTGGCCTTGCGAGAGACATCTATAAGGACAATCAGTACATCACAATGGGGAATGTGAGTTCCACACCTGCCTTTCACGGTATGTTGTAATATCCTTTATTCGTCTAATTGTCATCAATGGACGCAATCTGAATCTTCCAGGGTGCATTGCCGATAAAATGGATGGCCTTGGAGTCCCTCACACGAGACATGGTTTACACGAGCAAATCGGATGTTTGGGCGTATGGAGTAACACTTTGGGAAATGTTCAGCCTTGGGAAGACCCCGTATCCTGGAATGAACGGCGCAGAGCTCGTTCGGCTTCTCCAGACGGGGTACCGCATGGAGGCACCTCGATTCGCCGATCATCATTTGTGAGGCACTGTTTACCGTTCGCGGTTTTTAACTTTGAACATGATGTGCATCGGAGATTCATGTGGAAAATTTATTTTTCATTTTTCATTCATTTTTTTTCCGTGCTTGAACAGCTACCAAATAATGAGGAGGTGTTGGAATGAGGATCCAAACAATCGACCGACCTTCTCCGCGTTGAGCGCATGGTTCGGGGAAGTGCTTCCTGAGTCTGAGCGTCTGGTGAGAATCTATTCCATGCTCTATAATTTAAACCCAGATTTCAACAACTTTTCGGTCATGTTCTTTTATAGCGCTACATGGAAAAGTACAAGTTGTTCGAGAAAAAGAACGCAGAGTTCTTCCGGACCAAGACGGACTACTTAAAATTGATGCCAACTGATACTGAAGATGGATACCTGATACCGTTGAGTAAAAAGCATGGAACGGAAGATATTTCGTCTGCACCCGAACATGTGAAATCGGAGAATTTTCAGCCAAAGACGGGCAATCTGCCGAAGATGGCAAACATAGCACAAGATCACCTACAGGGAAGACAGGAACCACAAGTGCAAAAAGAAAATGCCAGGGCAAATGCAACCATTGAAGACGACGCATTCTCCGGGAACGAGGAAAATCGTCACAGTGGATCCGCGCAAAATGAGAATACGATATTCGGAGATGACAGTAACGTTGAATACTAAAAAAAAAAAACCCAAACAATGTTGAAGCGCCACTAGATTGTGCATTTGACGAGTGGAATCGGATCGCCCCAAAATCAAGGAAGAACGGTGAAAACAAACCAATGAGCACGCGATTGCACTCATTTGTCTTCCTTTCCTTTAAATTGATGAAGCATGGTCGAGGGCGTGAATGCTCCTTGGTAGAAAATTGCTCGTCAGTAGGTCTTTCTTCCACTTGGTGATAGCCACAGCAGTTCGGAGTGTCCAGTGAGAAATATATTTTGGAGCTTGAATATCAACTGACATGCCACTGAATGTTTTTTTTTTATTATAGGGAAATGCAAGAGAAAGGACGTTCAATATTTCTTTTCGAGGAGCAACAAATAATTGAAAATCTCATAGATCAAGAAATAAAGGTTGATCAGTAGTGTATATTCTTGTATGTGGTTTTACTTACATTGCACAAAATTAAATTTGGACGATCACATCCGAGAAGGAAAAGCATGGCCCCTCGCTTCGCCATTTTGGTACTAAAGAGGCATTCTCTGCATTCCGTCAAACCGAAAGTGTGCCAGAAAGTGTCAATGCTTTCTTCTAGAAAAATCAGAACTACGGCCGGGTAATATCTTCCAGAAACAAACATTACAACAACCCGTGTTTTTTGCTGGATAGTAAGGCTGTAGTCCGTTGTGGCTAACAGATCTGGAAGAAACGGTGAATTAAGTATGAAACGGCAAAAGTAAGTTTTGGCCGTTGCAGACGTGATCAGCAGGCCTTTTCTTTTCCTCAGACCTACCTTTACCATCCGCAGATGATTGAAAAGCATTCCGATTCATTTTCTGTGAATTCTCCACATTCACCAGCCGTCACTGTCAATTGCGTTTTTCTATATCGTCTCATGCGTTTGCCGCTCCCCGGTTAGTTCTCTCTTCCTTTTGACTAGGATGTCATGAGTGGATGACAAGATTAAACGCTTGCATCTATGAAGTGATAGTCTAGGAGGAGCAACGTACAACTCGAGCGGCTGATAGGAGGAAGGAGCCGGTCGGCTCTATTGGCGACAAGTCCCCTATCGACAATTGGCATGGGGTTCTCTTCCACTTTCGCCAGGACGGCAGCATCAGGATGCTGTAGATCTGAAAATTGAAATGCTTTGATGGAGCCATTAAAAAAAAAAGAAACACTGGTATAGAATATTGCAGTCATTCTGAAGACAGCCCATGAAAACCTAAGAGAACGTTCTCCTCATATGCGTTTGCCATGGAATCCTTCTTCTGTAGGGGTCATTTCAAACGTCCTGAAATCCCGAAAATCTCTCACTCTCAATACAGACTCTTCATTTTTTAAACGCAACATAGGGAATATTTTGCCACCCGGAGGTTGAGGTCGGCGAACGCCATGAGGCCCATCCGGTTGCCTATATGCAAGGAAACGCAAGTGCAGTGATAGGTTTCATATTTCCTGATATGCAAAACATTGAGCCATAGGGCACGCGCTGAACTCCAATGACAGGCAGCAAAAATGTCCCTATGTTGGGCTTAAATTCGAACACCCTGTATATACGGGGTATATTTATGATACTTAAATAGAACTTCGCTAGCTTCTGGCCTCTTCTACGAAGTACCAACTCTCATTACTGCAAAACTTAAGAACTGTTTTTTAAAATAATGATCTGGAGAGTGTAAAATAGACTTGCCCGTCGCTATGAATTCCGGACAAATAATACATTTCTCTCAAGATGTCCATGTGAAAATTGAGTTAAAGAAGATGCCTACTGAAATCCATGGATTCCCTGAGAGACTCAGATAACCAAACTTGAATTACCTGAGAAGCGCTGCGCATGGAAAAAATCAAGTATTGTCAAAGTGTGGTGCTGTTGTTGAAATTCAAACGTTCTCTCGAGTTCATTATTTAAAAAAAAGTTGAGGTAGTTGGGTTAGTATTTCCAATCCGGAAAAAAAACCAAGATTTTCGCAAGTATTCGTCAACTTCAGTGAGGAGGAAGGGAAGCATTTCATATATATTATTATGACGATTGCATTTTCTTTCCTGTAAGGGAATGAAAACTCCATTGACACGGCGAGCATATTCTAGAGGACATATAATTCTTTTCAAAACAGCAAAAGAACACAGGATTGGAATTTATTGTGATGTGAAAGAGAGACCCAATCTTGGAAAAGTTGTCAGAACAAGAAAGAAAAAATGGAATAATAATGATTGGATGAAAAAATTCAGCCCTTTATTGCAGACATCTCTGGAATATACACAGTGCGGCAAGAAAGTAATGAGACTGGAATAAAATGAAAAAATGCAACACAAGTATCATTCCGCAGAAGCCGCTTTACATACTGTGAAGTGTGACATTGGCAGTCCCGCTAACTGTAACCAGTTGGGATTGCGTTGTTGTTTCGTGTGGATGTGTTTTGTGCATTGTACATCAATTCGCCGTCAGAACTCCAGGAATGGAACAACGTGTAAACATCAAGTTTTTTGTAAAGCTGGTGAAAGACCTCATTGAAACACACAGAATGTTACGAACAGCTTATGGGGATAAAGCTCTGTGAAGAGCACAAGCATTTCGATGGCTTAAGCGTTTTCAAGAGGGCAGAGAGGATGTGGAAGATGACCCTCGCAGTGGACAACCGAAAACAACCTCCAACCCAGAATTGTTGGACAAAGTCAATTCCTTATTCACATGTACTTCACTTTCCACCATTCTGAGTGTCAATCGGCGGTCTCTAGCGAGTAAATTCCGCACTTCCTCCACAAATTCTGGGTTGGAGGTCGTTTTCGGTCGTCCACTGTGAGGACCATCTTCCACATCCTCTTCCACACTTCCTTTCCAACTGCATTAAAAAAATATTGAATTGGGGGGAAGAGGATTTTACACATATAGGTACATTTCCAGGGCTACCCCTATATTATAAAAGCTTTTCGCAGTAAGCGATAATCGTAAACCAATATCCTATTACGAAGTGGAATGAGTGCAATACCTCAGGACTAAGGAACCGCAGGAGTTACTGCACTTCCTCTCCGACTGCATTTTTTCGTTAGGAGTGAAACCGGAAAAATCTTAATATTCTTTGCGTATTGGTTGGGAGGAAAGGAATGACAACATGAGGGAGAGTTACCATCCTTACTCATAAGAGATGTTGGATGCCTCGCGAGTGGGCAATCTATGTCCACTCGCGATCTAGTGTTATAGAACTATCGGTGAATGCCAAATCCTTTAAAGGGAAAAGCGGGGTTGAAAAAAGATGGATTTTGAAGCAAGGGACGAGCACGAAATTTTTTTTATATTCAGAGAATAGTGAGACGGAGGTGTGCTGGCGCCTCGCATCTCCCATGCACGGGAAGAGAAGTCTAGACAGGAAAAAGAAGTGAGTGAGAGAGGGAAAGAAGGATCACGCTTCGTACACTATGCTGGCCGTTCCAGGCACAACTGGAAAAAATCCTACCGTTCCTAATCCTACCGATTCACCTGGAGAGGCAATGCAGGTGTCATCAGGTTATTCCATCACACCATTGACTCTGAGGAAAAAGCAACTTGTGATCGTAGACGAGGAAAGAGGCATGTAGGAAAAACGCGGTCGATTGCTGCATGATTCTTCGACATGGCCTCAGTCAAATCGTTCTTGGTCAGAGGAGACTCAAACACTTTCGCCCATGATTCGGCAGTCATTTCTCATAGTCGTCTGGAAATATATAATCCTGGTTCTGAAAATGCTCGGTCCAAAGGGTTGAACTTATTCCTTAACCAGATTAGATCCTTTTTCCAAGTCTCGGTGATGCAAAAGACCTTGGAACGTGCCTTCGTTCTTGGGAGAGAATGAGCGGAGGAAATATTGAAAGCCCTTCTGTCTATTAATTTGTATGTAATTTGACTCTTTGAGCTCTCCCCACGTTGCGTAGGATAATTTGGATTATTATAAAGTTTTATGGCCCTTTATCATTAATCTCAAGCGTTTGAATTTTTTGTTTCCTGTCTCCATTATAATGCCCCCAAAATTAAGAACCGTGCCGGGAGACATCCATCCGCACCCATGTTTTCATGAGGAATGTCTTCAGGAGAGAGTAGACAGGTTGGGGGTGACCGGAGACTTGCCGAGAGGGCTTTGCAGGAGGGGGAATCGAAAGCGGAGCATTCGATGAAAAAAAAGAAGGCGTCATAGGTATAAGAAAAAAATCAATAGCAACAGGCGTCAGTTAAGATCGCGTTGGTCTTCTCCCCTTCCACTCACACAGACACATACAATTATGAGCAAGCACAAATGTGTGCAAGACGGAAGGGAGACCAAAGAGGGTAGAGTTGCGCGCGAACTTTCAACTTATCATGCAAATCAGAAATTAGCGCCTCGCATTCTCTACCCCTTCAGAGACAGTAATGAATTTTGGTGTTATTGGAGCCGTGAAATATCCTTCTATGGGATAGGCAAAAGAAATTCCGCATACTTGGCAGGTGAGAAGACAAATTGACCCGGAATGGAAGCAATGACCTAAATTTTCAAAAGAGTCGGCAGGAAAAATCGATGGCTTCTAGGATAGTGCACGGATTCTCATGAAAATTTATATTCAGCTAGCTAAGTGAATTTTAAAGAGATCTACAAGAGGAATTCTTGAAATGCAGCCTCGTTTCCGAGTAATGTCCGTTAACCTCGCATCCCTTCAGAAAAAGCGGTCCTTTCACGCGGATCATCGAAGTTTGAGAGGGAACGGTCGGAGGAAACTAAGCGCAATTCCATAGAAAGATAGACCAGAATCGCCTCCAAAAACTGGAGCATGTTTTTGTCTATAGAAAATTTATACGAGGAATAAGAGTGAAAACGCATAATCCGGTGAGGGAAGAATTCTCAGTTGTGGCGTCATGGCGTCTCAAGAACGACAGCTACATACATGTATTTAAAATTCCCATTTAGCGCTGCATGTACCAAGGAGAATGGTACAAATGTGACATTTCTGCTACCTAAGGTTGGAGAGATACAGATTTTCAAAGAGAAGCATGCCATTCGTGACCTTTGACCTCATATCATGGCCACGTGCGTGACCTGAAGGTGCCAGCAATCGGCTCCAAGGCCCTTTCTCGAGGTCTCCTGCAGCAATTATTGAGCAAAATTTCGATTCAGGGGAGTGCTAACTTTCCTGCTGACATACGTCCGAATTTTATTTTGAATAAAGTGACAAAATGTGTTTTTTTTTTCCTGAAAAGAGGCCCAGATCTGATTGCTCATATGCGTTACCAAATGATTAAATGATCAGATACATTCCTGGAAACATCATAGATCTTTATCCATTACTCTCAAAGGCCTTTTTTCCACCTCGGCTGACATTTTTATGCGTTCTGGATATGCAAAAATCCAAAGCTCCTTGTCGAAAGAATCAATAAAATGAATATACTGTTGTAATGCACACATTTATCTATCCAATCGTTGGACAGATCTTCATTAATTACGCAAATCACATACATACCTGGTATTGGATCTTTGAACATACCTGGTATTGGACAATTTCCTGCTGTCATACGTCACTGACCATGTTCCAAAATGTATACGTTGCCGCTGGGTTTGGAAAACGTCTCATTCCGATGTCCTGCCACGAGCTTCGGACGTCATAATCCCTGTCACTTTCCTTTATGAATTGCATCTCCACGATGTCCTATGTCTAGGCAAGAAGGGAAGTTATTCTACCGCTGACCGTAATGATTACAGTCCATGTCAGAGGAAGTGCCACCCTATTCGGTTCCGAGCAGTGTCCGCGATATCAGTCCTTAGCATCCACATCCTGTCATCGAGTAAGGAGAGGGCGAACCAGTTCGCGACCATTTCAACACTACTCAATATCTCCTTTTCGGATGAATCATTCCTTTCTCTCAAAAGGTTTCTCATCGGGATTACGAGCTTGTTTATGGCCTGCGCTCCGTGAATCTGAGTCGAATATGTTAATAACGAATGATGAAGTGTCCGCGTTTATGATTCCCACAATGAAACTAGGCGAAATACGAGGTCTGGCAATAAAGTTCCAGAACGTATTTTTTTGTGAGTGCCAATTTCACAAAAATTATTTTCATTCCCTGGACTGAGAGATTAGACTTTTGGCCAGGGTTGTGTCAGTCCTCACCTAAATAGCATATTGAATGATAATTTGGCTGGCAATTTAACAATTCAGTGCGTAAGGCGCCTGTCATATTCCAAGAGTGAAGCAATGCGTCTTCACATTTTGTCTCAATCTGGGAATACAGCTGCAGCGATCCATCAAATGTTGCAAAGTGTCTTGACAAGTTGTCTCGTCATACTCCAAGAACCTTGAATAGTTTTCAAGGCTTTCAGGCAGTAGAAATGATATTGAAAATAATGACTGATTCAGCCATCCCTTGGGTGAATGGATGGTGAAGGTTGGGATTGAGATGGATCTGAGTGTCTTCACTACTTACTAAAAGCCTTAAAGGTCAAAATGATTGGAGCATAGCAGTGAACTTTTCAAGACACTTCAGCAACGTTTCATGGATTACTGCAGGTGTATCGATCAGTTTGAGACAAAATGTGATGAAGCATTGCTTCATTCTGGGAATATGACAGGCGCCTTACACACTCAGCTGCTACATTGCCAGGCAAACTCTCATTCAAGATGCTAGTCAGATGAGGGCTGACACAACACTTCCCAACAGTTTAATCTATCAGTCCGTGATATAAAAATAATATTTGTGATATTGACAGACTCACAAAAAAATCAGTCCAGGATCTTTATTGCCAGACCTCGTATTTGACGAGGTACTAAAAAAATCCTGCGAGAGACAATTCCAGGAAAAGAGGAAATTAAGTTTTGCTTACTATGCAAACCTCGAGACCTATACTGCCATCTACTGATCTGGCGGAGAACTGGCGGACCCACATTGGGCTAATTACATCGTTTCTCAGCGTATACGTTCCCACGACCTTTCCCACCTTTAACCAACGTTGGAGCATCAAAAAATGTTATCTGGCGCGATTGGCAATATCCATGAGAAGGATCACCAGCCAATAGCCTTTCTTTTTCCAAAATGCACTTTAGGACTCAAGAAATCACGGACGTCAAATGACGTTGGTGCGACGTCGATGCAACTTCCGCGACGATGCGACCAGAATGCAACGTTCTGTGTTGCTTGGGATGGTTTTCAAAGTAAGGGATCAAGGAATTGATGAAATAAGCTATTTGAGACAAATTATTAATATTTTGGTTCAATTAGAGATTGGATTTCGAAAACCAGTCCCTTAGCGGCAATATTTCAGGAAGAAGAAGAAAAAAAATGAAGTGGAGTTTCCGTGGGAAAGCGTTCGGAGAAGGGAAGGACGTCTGGTTGGAGTTTTTTTTAGTGTTGCAGCGGATGAAATCTCTGTCCTCCAAATAAACTTTGCACTGTAGATAAATTTTTGACCTTGAATAATGGTCAGCAGATTCTTCTTGTTGGTGCAAATGACACGGTAATATGAATGACTCATTCACGACTCTGTTCATTTTTATGACGAAAGATGTGGAATTTCTCTGCTGTTGCCTCATTTTCGCTTCCCCAGAGAGGAAGACCATCGAACCGAGCAACCTCTGTCCGTACTCGAGTGGGCCTTCCTCATCAGCACCGAACGCAGATCAAATCCACTGTCATTGGCAACATGAAGAGAAGCCTCAGAGGAAAAGGATGACGGGAGTGCCCGACCCCCCCCCCCCCCCAAGGAAAGAATTGTAAGACAGGAAGAAAGGCGCGATAAGTAAAACGTCATCCGAACCGGATGGATATGCTCATCGACGGGGAGAAGAGTGCTGAAGGATGCCGGATTCTCGCCCAATCTTTCCTCTGATACGCACGCATGTCTTGCGACTCCTAAGAGACACAGTGCTGTATAGTGATACCACCGTGGTTCGGCATGTTATACGTGGTACAAAAATGCATGAATCCATTCAGTTTATGATGGTTGAAATTCTACATGTGTTGCTGCTTGTGATGGGTACGTACACGTGAGATTTTGATTCTTCAGTCGAGTTCCTGGAATATCTTAGTTGGTTCCATTCGAGCTAAATTAAAAAACTATATGCCTGTTCATTCCAAACGGGGAATCCAATCCGAAGTGTCTCGCAACAGTGGCTGCTTTACATTGTTAATCAGATTTCCAAGCTTCTTTCAACCGGAAAGGGTGTATATTTTAGTTAATTTTCTTCCATACCATTAATATTCTATCTCGTCCATAACAGGGGGTTTCTCGCTTTGGCGATCAAAGAATACTGATAAATAAATTCGTTGAAAGAAAACTTTCAAATGCATCTCTCAGAGTATTGCAAAGAAACTCTCGCCCTCACCGCGAATGTTTCCTTCCTCGGATATTTGTTATCTTCCAAAGGAAAATAAATTCATATGGAAACCCTGAAAGTGAGATTTCCAATGGAAATTTGGTAAATTTCATACGATACTTCTTTAAATTGCTGATATTGCATCCGTATATCCGATGAAACAGGAAATAAAATTTGCTCAATTTTCATATAAAATTCAGTAAATTATCATAGTTAATGCTATCAACTATCTTGCCTTTCAGGGAAAGGTGCTGCAAAAAATTACTTAACAAATGTCAAGCGGTCCTCATAGAGTTCCAATTTCACAAAATGAAAAGAGCTCTTCTCTCAATCTGCGCCTGAATTTACAATGGGAGCTCGAAGAAGCAATTGCAGGGAGCTTGAAGAAAAAGCTATCGCTTGAAGATGTAATTTCAGAATGGAATGGGAATGGAAACATTAAATGACACAGTTGGAACATTTGCACACGTGATGCGAAAAGGCGCGAAGTCTTCCCACATGCATTTTCCTGCATTGAACTTGCCTGATTAAAGTTTCCCAAGTAGCCATCGGTGATCCAAAACGGGTCTAGTTGTCCAGAGGAGGTCGTCCCTCTGGACGTATACAGAATGTCATCGCAATAGCAAACATACCCGCGTAGCCATTTTGATCCAAAATAAATCCATCGCACATACCCTCATGGACACTTGGGCATCCAATGTATATCCTCCTCGGACATCCCCTGGATGACTAACATTCCCGTCCAAGGAAAATCCTTGGACATGCCCATTGGATGGACTAATGGATGTCCGCCTCTTTGGTTCAATTGGAGGTTCCCTTTGGGAAAGCTTTTGGATGACCATTGAGAGGTACAACGATAGTAATCCCCAGGTACCTATGGAGCATAATTTGCACGTTAACAGACATTCAAAGCATGGGAGTGGAGTACTTTTTGCAATTTTACGACCTCACCCACTCATTCATGAAAGGAACTAGAAGTGATTCGTCAGGGTGGAAAGTAAGGTATTACTGAGATGTAACTCTCAACTACCCATCCTTATCTCTCAAATCGAGAGACCTTTTTCCATCGCCAAGGGTGGCATGACCCGAATAAGAAAGGAATAGACTTTCTTGGCAAGGGGAACCACTCTCTCACCGTGCAATGTGCAAGAATTGCAAGTAGTCTTCTTGAGCTTCGTTACTTTTTTTTCAACAAATGAACAAATTAGAATTACTTCTTTCCTTCTTCTTGTAAATGGGAAATTATCGAGTAGAGAAGGAGAGCCTCCGCAGAGCAATTCATTAGCATTAATGAAATCAGGAGACATACGGTAGTGGGATCATCGCCCCCTCGCTAATATTGCGGGAGCTGCTAGATGCCAGGCCAGATGGAGGGCCTCAACGGGGCTGGGACTCTGTCCAAGGACATCCATGATTAGACTGTGAAAGGATGTCTTTGGAAGTTCCTTTGCTGAACGTCCAATGGATGTCCAAAGATGGAGTGACACAACATTTCGTTCCTAATGTCGAACTCTTTACAAAATCATGCGCTGGTCAAAGTATAATGTAGTAATGTGAAAACCAATTTTCAATGGTTTTACCATACGTCAACCTCAACCTCCTTCCCCCCTTCTCAACGGAACTCAATAACGTTTGGCCTTGGCCTAAACTAAGGACTGTCTTCGGGTGAGGCCTAGGCCTACCTTTTTTCGCTCAAAAGATTCTCAGTCCTTGACCTACGAACCAATTAGTCCTATTAGGATTAATCCCTGGTCTTCGAGACACCTCGTCGAGGACGTGTAACGTTAGGCCAAATTTAGGTCCTTAACGAGTTTCATGAACCATTTCGGTGCGGTTGGGGAACATTAGGCCTCTCCAGGGTTCCTGGAATCGTCTCGACTCGTTCTGAGAAGAAGGTGCCTTTAGGAAGTATGACATGGAAGCTGTTTGCCATCATGTTAATTTAGGGGTGTCCGAATGAGATATCTCCGCATTTCACAAAATCGATCGGCCACTGCAAGACACCGCTTCCATCTCAGCTCATCCCATGAATTGAGCACATTAATGTCTCCTGCATTAAAAAGAGACGATCCAAACTACGATGCTGAAGCCGATGAAGTAATGAATCTGGGATAACTAAGGCACGATATCGGGCAACACTAGAGGATGGGACTGGACCATCGCGCTAAGCCTAAATTAACTGCATCTAATTTCATTTTTCATGGCGAAATGGTGCGCTTAAACCAAAAAAGGAGAGTTTTTGCCATCACCTCCAGGTCAATAGCCCCCAGTGGGGGGGGGGGGGAGAAAAAGAAAACGGAATGAAATTCACATCCTCAGAAAACGAGATTCAGTGTTCTGAGATGGAGCTTCAAATTTGCTGGAGCGAGTCTGTGTTGAGAGAGGAAGAAGTATGCCAAATTTCGTTCCGGTTGATGCTGTCTCAGAGAGGAATTCGAGACGGTTGAATTTTGTCGCCGGAAGGGGTTGAAGAAAGGTAATGGGCGATACCAAAGCCCATTGATCAGCTAAGAAAACTTCATTGATTTGAAGTTTCAAAATATATTTCCATTTACGAAATTTGAAGATGCAGATGAAGCAAAAAGAAAAGGGGACGAGACTCAAATAGTGCAATTAGTTAGTTTCTCCTGGGCCGGGGACCAGGTGGGGGAGGGGGGAAGTAGATCCATTCCTCAGAAGCACGTTCATACTGAAGGAGGGGGAACGTGAATGCTAGTGCCATGCACGTATTGCCATGTGAGAGGGAAACACATTCAAGTGGCAGAGTGACGATTGCCAAGACTGCTGTCCCGGCGACATTTAACTAAATGAACAACTATCTCAGCTTCGACTTATCGCTTGACAGTAAGAGCACTCCACTTCGTTCAAGACGCACGCTAAAAAATCCGGGTTTCGGTCACACATTTTATTGGCATCCCGGCCTTAACTCAGTACTGTAGCGAGAAACTAATTTTTTGGTGTGCCAATGAAGTTCTATGAGGGCCTTAAAAACCGCATATAAGCTACGGTGAAGGGAAGGCAGGATAGCCCTCCTTCCCTGGCTACGTCATTGGCCTACTCTACAGCACAGCGCTATTTTTGTTCGCTTTTCTTTGCGTGCTATTCAGTCAACACCTATATTAACCGTTGATTATCTGCTCGATCGAGCTTTCTCTCGCTCACGACATAATACTACGTATAATAACCTGACTGGGAACAGACCTCAAGAAAGGAAAATTGAGGGTCAACAAGGAAGAGGAATCGTGTCACGCGTTTTTCCTATGACGAGCAACGCGTCTTCCACGTTCTATTCCTCTTCCTTGTTGGATGGAGCCTTCTCTTTTGCAGAAAAGACATTCATGACAAAGAAGGCAAGGATTGCCCATTTTCCCCTTAGTGGGCTCATGGGGGATTCATTTTTTCTCATTTTTCTGCCCATAACGACAGGATGCTTATCTCGCTCGCTTCATCTATACGTCCGAATTCCAAAGAAGCTTATCCGTATCACCAGATCTCTTCACGTAAATTGTATGTTTCCCAGGTGCCAGTGGTCTCCAGTGCGGATTTCCCGGCCAGCCTGCCAACGGCTGGATCATCAATAACGCCACCATCTACTTCTACCGGGACTTGGCCACGTACCAATGCGCGGATGGGTTCGTCCTCTTCGGGTGGAGTCAGCGGATGTGCTTGGAGAATGGGACGTGGAGTGGGACGCTGCCCACGTGCGGTCGGTGGCTTTTCCCGTAATTTCGTAAATTTGGGGGCGATTTGTTGGTAAATACTAGGTTGTAACTAAATTTTTTATGCATACAAGCAAAACAACAGTCGCGAAGCACGAATTTTTCGTCACACATTCTGAACGAAAGTGCATTTCATGCTGCGTAAAAAAAATATGTTGCTTCCTTTTACAAATCGCTAAATTCATGATAATAATGAAAAAACATTACAGAGTTCAAAATGTGTGACGAAGAAATCGTGTTTCGCGACTGTTGCATTGTTTGTATGCACAAAAACTTTCGTTACAACCTACCATTTGAAGTGAGGAGTCACGAAGGCAGGAGAACAAAAGGTTCCTTTGTGACCCCCGAAAGAAAAGGATAAGCCTCGTTTTCTTTCTCGATGTGGTGGTATCTTTGCGCTTCCTTGAAGAGCCTCGGTGCGTGGGTGAATGGCACGACCCTGCATTTCGCTGCCGTGCCTTTTGCTCTCGCCCGGCCTTTTGTGTGCCGATTTTGTGGATATTCTGGATTTATCCGAGGTGCAGTCATAAAGTAATGCCTGTTTTGTTATAAACAAATTATTTATCCAAATATACTCTTCAAACTTATCCTACTTTTAAACATAATCTCACCTTTTGTCTAAACACACCTGCCATCGCTCTACCCACTTTTGGAAACACTGGGCGAACTGTTCTTTGGGGGTATTTCGAAACCACTGGGAAACTGCTGAAACGAGTGCCGATCTGGAAGAGAAAGAATTCCCCCGCAAGTTCCAAAATAGCCAAAATTCGCATTGGGGCCATGTCTGGGGATTAGGGAGGATGGCATAACGATTTCCATTGAATTTTTGCTGACAAAAAAAATCAGTTCAATGCGTGCTCGGTGAGCTGGAGCGCTATCGTGGTGCAGGATGAATTTTCCCACCAGATTCGGTTTTTTTTCCTGCGACCGCCGGCAACATGTCAATCCTCAAAATATTACGAAACACCTCTCCATTTATCGTGGTACCCTTCGGAACAGAATATGACTGTATGGGACCTTACTTATCCCAAAAAGCATGCATATAGGACATTTTCTTCTGACGCATCGACACATGGGTGGAGGTGAATCCTCACGTTTCCGTTGTTTGGACTGTAGTTTGGTTTCCGGGTTGAACAGCGGAATCCAGGTTACATCTTCGGTGATGACTCGTCCCAAAAAGTGGGGATCCGCGGAGGATACGGATATATAGGAGGATATATAGGAGAATAAGTGAGGATATCGCGTCACAAGATTTACGCATGTGTCGATACGAGCTTGTTTCTTGTCATATTTTAACTTCGACATGATTTTTCTCCTCTCGCGGCAAGAAAATTGATCACCGCGCGCTGCTGTTCTTTTCGTGAAATCACTCATTTTCAACGATTTTAACAAGTACCAAAAACAGGATTCTTTTCCGGCCCTGCTTAAGAACTGGCAAGAAGGTGTAACTGGCAACCACTACTGAGTCAATTAGGCCACGCCTCCACCTACACTGCATGGCCCCCACCTGGCCAAAGTTCGCATGATTTCCTTGGCAAACGAACAACAGGCATTACTTTATGACTGCACCTCGAATATGACACGCCGCTTGAAAACCTCTGAGAAAAAGAATATTGAAAAATAAAAAAACGTAGTCATGGAGATGATTCCCGAACCAGACCATGCTCGAAACGACCTTGAGCACCTACGATCGTTGTCATCGCCCTCGTTCAACGCTTTTCATGACTCGACTCTTCCTCGGCCGAGAATGAAAAAAAAAATTTGGGGTCGCAGATTTCAACTTGGCCCGTGGGAAGGTGAGCCAGCAGAGTCTGACGTTTTCGAATTATCGATCGGATCGGGCCGTGGACGGAGACCCGGAAACATGCTCCTACATGCCAAGGAACACGAATTCGTTGAGGTCAGGCACATTTCATCACTTTTACTTCGATTTCGATCACGTGCTTTTGATTTGCTGCGGATTCGTATGCAGGTGGTGGGAGGTGAACATGGGACGAAGGTACAATATTGCCTCCGTCGGCATCCATATCGAGCGAGGTATATACTCTTGCGTCCTTATCGCATCAATTTTCGGATTATCACTGAGCGTCGTTCATGGCGATGCAGTCGTGTGACGCTCGCCATGGAAGACTGCCATGAGAGGTCGCGAAATCTCAAACTAGAGCGAAATGGAACTGAATCAAGAATGGTGGGATCATGTGGAAGTTGAGACATACAAACGGCGGATTGTAGAGCGGTTCTGTTCGGGCGCCGGCGCGTGGGCTCTCCTCTTTCGCTAGACTCGTAGTGCGCTGCTAGGGCCATCCTCATCTTAGTGGATTTTTTTTTTCTCATATCCTTTCATGCCGGTGCATCTACCCCGCATCCCTCTGTCCCATCTTTTGTCTCGAGCGCGTCTGTCACGGTAGGAGAGAGGTGGGGGAAATGAGGGTCGTGATTAACTTCGCGTGTCTGATCTTGGGGCACGAGCCCCCGGGTTCTTTCACGACTCTGGTCTCCCGTTCCATTATTTTGTAAATAATTTGCTCTGGAGGAGAGCGTGCAATAAAAAATATTTGATGAGGGGAGTGGAGAAGGGAAGGGCGTGGGGGGTCACGAATTTCCGTCGTTGCAACACCTTCTATGGAATATTCACGACGCCTGGAGTTGTGGACACGTGGGATGACACGTTTCTCGTTTTCCGACGCAGGGACGTACCAAGCGTTCACGGTGTTCGTGGTCGACGTTCGGGAGGAGAAGCCGGTGCTGTACGAGGAGTGCGTGAGGTTCTCGGGCATCTTCCCCTATGACAATACGATGTTCAGATGCAACGGGGGGCTGGGGACGCCGGGGCAAATCGTCTACATCAGGGACGACCGGCAGACGCAGGAGCACCTGGGGCTCTGCGAGGTCCAGGTCTTCGCCTATCAAGGTCTGTTGCCTTCAGGGGAAGGAATGGCGGTTACTTTGTATTTCTCTGTACCGTTGCTGAAGAGAATGATGTGACGAGGTGGGCCGAAAAGAGACAACTAAAAACCAGAGAAGTGCGATGTTTCAACACCTTGGAATAGTGCGTGAAAAGAAATGCTCAATATCTCCGCTGTTTCGAACACTGGCTGTCACCGATCATTTTCCCAGTCAAAAAATATCTGGGAGATAGCCTTTTATTTTCAGTTTCTTCGTTTGTGATACCTCCGATTTCGGAAGGACATTCGAAAAACCTTACCTGAAGTGCTCTCCAAATTGCGCAAAGGCGAGTGTGTATATATGCCTATGGTCTCTCTCCTAGGTTTATTAGTCTTCCCACAAGATGGTGCCACATACCGTAACTCTCACACATATGTTGTCGTATTGCCTCTGGACATATCTGACATGATAGAGCCTGATATGTGATCATGGAGGTGATGTTGGAGGATTTTTATCCCTGTCTTTACCAAAGAGTCGGAGTATTCAAATGCATTGCTCTTCAATGGATTCATGATCTCGTATGTCCTGAATAAATTATGGAAGAGCCATAGTTTTGCCCACCCTGCAGTTACTTAGAATGTTAAAATGCAAAAAAATATTAATGTTACGTTCGATCGAAATTTTGACATTCCTGCACTTCCACCTAAAAAAAAGTTAATTCCCTACTTTTTTTAAATCTAATGTAGTAGAACTCCAAGGAAGAAATGAGTTTTTGATGTACCCACAGAATGGATGTCATGTGGAGACCCCGAGCAGCCGATATACAGCAATGTGAACTGGACGGAGAACCAAGCTCATTACTCCTGCCTCCCCGGCTTCACCTTGAAGGGGGAGACGGTGCGGAACTGCCTGGCTGACGGGCAATGGTCATCCTCGCCTCCGACGTGTGTCGGTCTGTCAAATCGCTTATTGAAGGGGGGTTGGTGGGGCGTGTTTGGGGTGGGGGGGGGAAAGAAGAAAGGTATCCGTCTATGGAATCTCTAATGCGATTCACCTTTCCCTCTCTTGGGAATTAGCCTTTGAAGCATTTCGTTTGGTTCACAAGACGTCCATAGGTCATTGAGCATGAGGGGTCCGTTTTGGAAAGGGAAAGTTTTACTGTATGTAATCGCTTCAAAGCCTTTGTTTTTTTTTTCCCAAATGATTTCCAGCTATCCTATATTATTTTCCAACTGGCCGACCCGTGGAGAATTTCCACGAAATCTTAGGCAAGAACTCCCGGCTTCATTCACGGCCCTAAAACTCAGTGGCCATCTCATCGCTATAGGCAGCAGTCCCTCTTTCGCAATTTTTACACGTCCCCACGTACAACCCTTGGAGTCCCCTTTCATCCCGCTGAAAGTTGGATGATTTCCTCGCCGGTGTGAGATCTTCGTCATTACAATTATCGGAATTCCGACCCCTTCATTGATCGGCCCTTTTTCCTATCGATCACAACAGTGTCCGCTTCGTCCGTAGAGTCCATCTCTATCACTTTTCATGCAAGCCTATGAATGAAATATACGAATATGGAAACGGGATGGTTACGACGCGACCGGCGCCATCTTTGCAATCCAAGGAGTTAAAGTTTAAAAGTTTAGGTAAAAGTTTATCTGCGAAATAACTAACGGTTAATTCGCAGATGAACTGCGAATTAACCGTTGAAGCATTCCGTTCGCTTGACAAAGCGTCTATAGGTCGATGGGCATGTGGAACGTAATTGAATTCATGGAGAAAACGGAAGGGAAGACGTGGAGCGGAAAATGCGAGAAATGTACAGATTCATGTCGTTCAGACCGAATGACGCATAGAGATTGAATTTTATCGGACTGGAATATTATTTGATACGGTTTCTACATTTCAGAGCAAGAGTGCGAGGCGCCGGTGCAGATCGAGAATGGGTTCTTGCGCGACCCCGTCTTCAAAGGCAGATACGTGTTCGGGCTTCGGTCCATCTACGAGTGTAACCCTGGGTTTCTTCTCTTCGGAAATGCCACGATGACCTGCGGTCCTCTTGGGGTATGGTCCGGGTCTGTGCCGCAGTGCAAGAGTATGTATTTCATTCGCTTCCCAATATTTAAGTTTGATATAAGTAATGTCTCATATTAAGTGTATGGTACTTTTTTAAATACTATATATCATGCGTTGTTGATTATTGCAGAGGTGCAGTGTCCAGCTCCACCGTCATTCGCGAATGCGAGATTGATCCTTTCCGACGGATCCGCCGAATGGAAGGCCGTTGCTGTTTATCGATGTGATCCTGGATTCATCCTACCGGATGGTGCGTTTCTCACTTCGGCCTCTTCGTCCAAGTGAATTCATTTTTCGAGTACTCTACTGACCGACACGTGATCGTTGAAGGCGGAAGGGAGGTGAAGTCCCGATGTATCGACTCGGGGGAGTGGGAGTCGGTCGTGGTGGACTGCATGAGCGAGACGCTGGAGGACCGAGGAGGGAGTTTGGAGACGGAGGTGCGCCGCACGCACAAGGACCACAAGAGTGCAGGTGATATGGAATTTCTAATGCGATTCACCTTTCGCTCTCTTCCGAATTAGCCGTTGAATCATTTCGTTTTGTTCAAAAGGCGTCCATAGGTCATGGAGCATGAGGAACGGTTTCGGAAAGCGGAAAAGTGTTATTGTATGTAATCGCGTCGAATACTTTTTTTTCCCCAAATAATTTCCTGCTATCCTATATTATTTTCCAACTAGTCGACCAGTGGAAAACTTCCACGAAATCTTAGACAAGAACTCCCCGATTAATTCTTGGCCCTAAAACTCAGTGACCCTCTCATCGCTATAGGCAGTAGTCCCTGTTTCGCAATTTTTACACGTCCCCACGTACAACCCTTGGAGTCCCCTTTCATCCCGCTGAAAGTTGGATGATTTCCTCGCCGGTGTGAGATCTTCGTCATTACAATTATCGGAATTCCGACCCCTTCATTGATCGGCCCTTTTTCCTATCGATCACAACAGTGTCCGCTTCGTCCGTAGAGTCCATCTCTATCACTTTTCATGCAAGCCTATGAATGAAATATACGAATATGGAAACGGGATGGTTACGACGCGACCGGTGCCATCTTTGCAATCCAAGGATAAACTTTTCTCTCCTATGCCACCCAGATGGGAGCCCGCTGTTTTCACACTCGGGAGTTACTCCCCTTCGCGCAGAGGAACACGGGACTCCAGGTGTTGTACGTGGGTTTTCCAGCGTGATAATTCATATCGAGATGGGAACATTACTTAGTCCCCCCCCCCCCCCCAAGGCGTATAATGCGTTGCGCAAGGCTTACAATGATTCCTCTCTCCCATTCTCAAGAAGGGATCCGACAGTCGCAAAGACTGGAGAGAAGATGCGAACTCGATACCCTGAGCCGGGCACTCCAACCAGCGAGGAGTCTTCCGCGAACTATTCCTCGGGAATTCCTCAGCTCAGTCAGCAGCCCTAAAACTCAACGACCCTCTCAACGATATGAAGCAGCACCATCTCCATCCCGTTCTCGAGAGTGAGGCTAAGCGCGTCGTATCTTCCGATATTCACGAGTCCAATCAGCGGCTCCCTTAACGCTATGCGCAGCGTTAGTCAGTCACGATCGTCTATATATATTAGATATACTATACAGTAGATGCCTCGATAGACATTATCCACGGATGTGAGGTTAACCCATGCGCAAATTTTCACGTAGGGGCCTGGGCTAAGCATGTAACAGCGTCGGGCATTCAAGAGTTTAGACAACGGCACTCCCAACGCTCTGCGTAGCAACTGCTTGGACATTGAACGTCTTGCGCACCCCCACCCCATCCCCCCTCTTAAATCAGGATCTGGAAACCGTATTTGTCTGAATGTCTCGCTAAATGTCTTGCCCAACATATGTTGATGCAATGTTCACCATGTTTTAAATCATCAGTTGCGCCCCCCCCCCCCCCCCCCCCCCCCCCCCCCCCCCTACGCACGGGGGTGTTCGCGCCTAAGATAGGACTTTTCCGGATCTCGAGAAATACTCGAATATGGGCGGAGATCTCATCGCCGGCGAGGAAGTAGTCTTTCCTCAACGTATGAAAGGGGTCTCAAAGTGTGAAACGTGGGGAATTTCACACGTCTCTGCGAGAAATTCCGTATTGGAGGTATGAACACTTGGAGGGGGAAAGGGGCGGAGGCATGCGTAGAATGCCTTTCTCTTTCATGGCAGTGTTAGGGATGGCATGGAGAGAGGTTTTTCCACCGGCTGGGTTCGGTCGTGCAATGGAAGCATATTTGACCCGCAAGCCGTGGGTCCTTGTTTCGATTCCCGATCGTTCCACCTCTTTTTCGTCCTCTTATTCCACCAGAACTCTTCCCCCCCCCCCCACAGGCCCCCTCGGGGCTGTTACGTTATCGAAAATAGATTTCCCCTTATTCCCCCAGAACTCTTCCCCCCCCCCCCCACAGGCCCCCTCGGGGCTGTTACGTTATCGAAAATAGATTCGACCGTCGCAACGGCCGGAAAAAAAAAGTGCGAGAGGGAGAGAGGGAGACGTACACCCGGAGGGACGGAGGTCGCACATGCGCACTTGCACTTGCGGACATACACACAGAGGCCCAAGCATATTATATACTATGGTCACGCCTTCGGCGCCCATTACCTTGGATAGTGATTAATTCATTTATTCTTTGCGAAATGACAAACACATATTTAAAGTACGTCCCCATTGAAATACGTGACATTTGGGGACGAAAGTCTTAATTTTTAACAAAATCATTACTTGTGTGATTTCTAGTGTGCCTAACTTGAAATCTCTTTTGTGTCCCTTTTCATAGAGTGGAGAATACATTTTGAAATACTTCCCTCCTTTAATCTATGCTAAGGGGACATATTTCGAAAATTGGATTTTTCCTGTACTCAGCCATCGAATAGGTACTTCTGAGGGAGTTTTAAGTTTTCTGTCTTTGTTTCGTTGGATGAAAAAAAATTCAGGAAAATAGGACTTAAAAAGGAAGTGCCCAATTTTGGAAATTTGACATTTTTTTTCCTGAAAACAGTGCTCCAGCAGTCACGTTCTTGTCAAGTTTCAGCTTTCATGTGTCTCCGTTTGATTGAAGCGAAGAGAACTATTTGAAAATATGCTCCCCGAAAAGGTATGCCCCTATGGCATGTATCACCCAAGTATAATTTTTCCTGAACTCAGCATGTGAATAGCTACTCATGTTAGTCAGCCAGCTACTCACGATCGTCTATATATATTAAAAGTAGCACCAGCATAGCATCACGCTCTGTGACTGGTTCATATGTATTTCTTCTAGCCCAACTTCATTTCTGCATTAATAAATTACCTTGTGTTATACATTTCCAATGGATTCCTGGACACAAGGCGCCATTCATGGCAATGAGAAAGCAGATCAACTGTCAAAGATAGATATTGATTTACCAGACCCAATTGAGCCACGTGTATGCTCTCAATAAATTTTTCTGCAGTTAAAAAAAATCTTACCAGGAACTGGAAATTACTATGGGACACCTCCGCTACAGGTCGACATCTATATCAGCTAAAGCCAACCCCAGGACAACGGGACATTAGTAATTCTGATAATAGGCGTTTTGAAGTGGTACTATGTAGCCTTAGAATTGGATATGGCCGTGCAAAAGGTCTTTTTCGGATAAATTATGCGCCCTCCCCACTCTGTGCTAGGTGCCAGATTCCTGAGAATATTCACCACATACTGTTAGATTGCATAAGTTATGAGGAGGAGAGAAAAATGATGAAATTAAACAGCTGGGATCAATTTCCCTTTAAGTTTATCGCTACTAGTTGGAGACATAAAATACAAAGGCCTCCAAGCTTCGGATGAAGTACTAGCAGCCTTTATCCTAAAAACTTTCCAGGAAAATCCAGGTCTTCTGTTCACATTAAAGACCTAGTGGCAATAAGTTTCAAAAGCAAGTTATCCATCCCTGTCAAACCTCTGGATTAACAAGGCCCCCTACCCTTCTGTCTTGTATAAGTCCCCCTGATGGGCGCAGTGGGGCAGTAGACTAAAATTGTTGCAGAATGATATACTGGGTTTGTAATAGGTCCCCCCTTAGGTTAACAGGTTAACTTAGGTCTCCTTTCCAGGACTTATATGAATCCAGTACACTGAGCCAAATATGCACACGACGAACGGCCCATTAAAACCTACTCAACAACAGCGGGTATCCGGTTGGGTCGCCAACGTACGGTACAATTTCGTGCGAATGTTGGCAGCCGAACCTGTCGCTTTGAACTTGGACACCACGTGTGCTAGGTGGAATCGAAAAAATCGAAGATTATGACCTGACAGGCCATGGCTGATTTGAAATGGAACCACCGGATTAATTTCCTCTGTGTCTATAATCTTGGTTTCGCTTTGTTTCATTCAAATTAAATCCAAATTGAAAAATTATAGTGTGGTGTGGAGCTTTTTGGTTCTGATAGGCCTACCTGCAATTTGGGAAGTACTTTTTCTTTTATCTGTTATCCCCTGGAATAGAGCAGTAAAGGAAACACTGACACGGAATACATGTGACCGAATAGCCCCACCCCCTGGGCTAATCGGTCACGCCAACCAAATGTTAATTTCTTAATTCTCTAAGCTAATATTTTAATATACCAGATTTCGTTTTGGGCCGAATAAGTAGTTGAATGACATGATCGTTTGAGGTTCCAAAGTTGTTTCTGTTATTATTTCTTATAATTATAATTGGTTATGGAGTAAGAAAAACAAAAAATCATGACCAATTAACCCCACACTACCCTATATGGTGCGAGATTATGCGCATCCTTGTCTCTATGCAACCCGGTGAGCTCTATGGCACAAGCAGAACTCCACAAATAGGCGGCAAAAATTTCCTATGTTGCGTGTAAATACGAAAACCCTGTATAAGTGACGCCGTTTTAAAACCTTCGGGAAGAAGAGCATAAAAAATACAGACGTCGGCATGGAGATGATTCATAATCCAGTGCGTCCTCGAAACGACCTTGAGCGTCTATGATCGTTGTAATCGCCTTCGTTCAACGCTTTTCAGCGCTCGATTCCTCCTCGGCCGAGAATGAAAAAAAAAATCGTATTTTGGGTCTTAGAGTTCAACTTGGCCCGTGGGAAGGCGATCCAACAGAATCTGATGTTATGGAATTATCGATCGGATCTGGCCGTGGACGGAGACCCGGAAACGTGCTCGTACAAACTGAGGGAAACGGATTCCTCGAGGTCAGGCACATTTCATTACTTTTATTTCGATTTCGATCACGTGTTGTTGATTTGCTTCGGATTCTCATGTAGGTGGTGGCTGGTGAAACTGGGACGAAGGCACAATATTGCCTCCGTCGGCATCCGTATCAAGCAAGGTATATACTCTTGCGTCCTTATCTCGGATTATCGCTGCGCGTCATCCATGGTGATGCAGTTGGTTGATGCTCCCCGTGGATGACGGCCGTGAGAGGTCGCGAAATCTCAACCTCGAGCGAAATCGAACGGAATCCACAATGGCGGGATCGTGTGGAAGTTGAGACAGACAAACGGCGGATTGTAGAGCGGTTCTGGGTGCCAGTGCGTGAGCTCTCTCGTTAGACTCGCTAGGGCCCATCCTCTTAGTGTTTTTTTTCCTCTCAACCTTTCATGCCGGTGCATCTACTGTCCTCTGTCCTATCGTTAGAATCTCGAGTCCGTCTGTCATGTTCATGAGACTCTAGGGAGTCTTCCGTCCGCCTTGCTCGTCGGTCTAGGACCAAAATTTTCACATCTGATTAGGCCGTAAAAAGGCTTTTCATCCGCCAGTCACGACCGGTCGTTTCTCAATTTCGCGTTGAGAAATTTTGCGGCAGGATGGGGATGTGTCCCTCCCTTGCGTAATAAGAATTGAATACCATCCCGGTTCCCATCCGCATAGCCAAGCAAGTAAATATGCGTTGAGTGACGGCGAGCCTCGTTTTCCTGGAAAAATTGGGACCGTACGTGAAGCATCCAGGACTCCTAAGGAGCGTGAACCTAGGAAGGTGCCCTATGGGTCCGGGGGTTCACGGAGAGACCAGAAATTATGGAAATCTGTCGGTCGGACTCGTCTTCCCGCTGATCCACTTATTTTCATTTCTGCTTGGGTGTATGCTCTGATGCCAGGTGACATTAACCTCTTTGCCATCGAAGAGAAAGTCGTATGACCTTGATTCCAGTTCGAGTCATAGGGACGGATTCCCTTCCCTCGTTCTATTCCTACGCTGCTCCTGGTGGGTAAACATTTTTTTTGGACTTTGCCGGCAGTAGATGAGGAAGAAGTCCCTTGTTGTGGTAGGCCGCTGATAGGGGGACGTTTCACGCACTTTTTTGTGGTTTTTGTTCAACGTGTAACCTTTTAAGAATGACTGCTGGGGTGGTGAAGAGAGGGCTGGGGTAAATGAGGGTCGTGATTGACTTCGTGTGTTTCATCTTTGGGCACGAGTCCCCGGGTTCTTTCATGGCTCTGGTCTCCCGTTACATCATTTTTTAAATCGTTTGCTTGGGGGAGGGCGTGCAATAAAAATATTTGAGAGGGAGTGATGAAAGGAGGGGCGTGGAGGGTCACGAGTTTCGATCATTGCAACACCTACGGAATATTCACGATGCCTCGAGGTGTGGACACGTGGGATGACACGTTTCTCGTTTTCCGACGCAGGGACGTACCAAGCGTTCACGGTATTCGTGATCAACGTGCGGAAGGAGAAGCCGGTGCTGTATGAGGAGTGCGTGAGGTTCTCGGGGACCTTCCCCTATGACAAGACGATATTCAGATGTAACGGGGGGCTGGGGACGCCGGGGCAGTTCGTCTACATCAGGGATGACCGGCAGACGCAGGAGTACCTTGAACTCTGTGAGGTCCAGGTCTTCGCCTCTCGAGGTCTGTTGCCTTCCTGGGAGGGAATGGCGGTGACTTTTTATTTCTAGGAACCGTTGCTGAAGCGAACGATGTGACAGGGTGGGCCGAAAAGAGAGAACTAGAAATCGGAGAAGTGTGACGTTTAAACTCCTTGGAATAGTGCGTGAAAAGAAATGCTCAATATCTCCGCTGTTTCGAACACTGGCTGTCACCGATCAATTGCCCTGTACAACAATCTATAAATTATAAAATATAAATCCAGTGGTTTAGGGCCAGTGGAATGCCAGGTCTGTACTCGGACTGGTACTCTCTAGGTTTTTTTTTTCTTTCTATCGACCGGATTCCGATATTTTGTGCAGATGTGCGTGAATGAGCATTTCAGACTCGGGAGATGTTTCCGAATCGGTCTGGAAGAGACCCGTTTTTCAAAATGAGTTTCAAAATTCCCAGGTCGTATAATGACGGTAATTGTGATTTTTTCCCTCTGTGATGTTCTTTGAGGAGCCGAAGGAAGCAATGAGTTAATACCCGACTCTCCCTCTGAAAAAAAAAAAAATTTTCCATCTCGTTTACCGAAGTATCTTCTTTTTATTATTAAGGACATAAGATGGAAAGTCAACAACCTGCACTTCTCTTTTTTTAAATGTCAATGAGGCCCATAATTTATTCCTCATTGATGGACTTTGAAGAAATCAATGTCATGAAATGGGGGAGGGGGGGGGGAGAGTCTCATCGCGGACATCTGTTGCCCCCTCGTTCCCAATTACCCCCTCAGGAATGAATAAATCCCTTGATTACACCGTCTCTTTCAATAACAGTGATGTACTTCACCAAGTAGATTACTCCTGAAATAACAGTGACAGTAGCAGGCTTTTGGGGATCCAGGATCCTTCTCGAATCCCTCTGGTCCAACTTCTTCATCCCGAGTCGTGCGATTATTGAGATGCTGCCGGACCTCCTGGTATCGGTGGAACGGAAGCGAAAGAAGATTTTTTGGGGTTGTTGCAGTTCCTTCCAAGCCGAACAACCTGCGAGTGGTGGATCGGACGCCGACGACCATCACCCTCAAGTGGGATCAGCCCCGTTTCGGCAACAAGTTCATCATCGGCTACGAGTTGTACTTGAACGACACCTATTCGAAGGTGAGATGGCACATGGGTTTTGCGATTATGGTTAACGCTTTCCGGACGACAGGATGCATAACTGTCTCAATTGTCTAAAATCGGCAGGAAGTGAACGGTGTGCTCTGCAACCCCTCTGCGTTTTGTATAGGCATAAGCTAGGTCCTTGTACTTTGTCTTGGCGCCGCTGTCTGCTACGTCTGATAAGATCATCGGCTGCTACGGCGTTTTGGGCCCAGAAATCGTCGCTTAGAGAGTGTTATCTTATGACTCAGATTAACTACTTTTATTCAGAGCATTCAGAACACGATCGGGCTTGATGTTTGGAAAAATAGAATTTCACCTTGTCCCTTTTTAAATTTATTATTATTATTTTGAATATGCAATGTGAATGTTTCTTTGAAATGATTTAATTTGTAAGTGGAAAAATTTCTGCGATCCCATGTAATTGTCATATGTTGCTGCTGATAAATTGTGCATGCAGTATAGTATTCTGTACCCTAAGATGACGGATTTTGAAGTTTATGGGATGAAGTGAAATGCCATTTTTAGGATTTGACTCTAAATTGTGTGGTGCTTTTTTAATCTGTGCAGTTATGTTTTTGTATACTCATACGTTTCTAATATCCTACTAGTATTTGTGCTCCTCATCTTGGTATCAGAATATGTGCCAAGACAACAAGAAGTGAGCATTTTTGTCATTGTGGTGTGCAGGAAGTGAATCGCAGAAGCATTCCTGTCGTGGAAGAGTACCTCCTCAGCCTTCATCCGAACAATCAATACTTCATTTGGCTCGCTGCGAAAAGCAAGGAGGGCGAAGGTGCATCCACTCCTCCCTTGCAGGTCTCCACACAGGAGTACGGTAAGTAGAGGAACGACCACTAGGGCGCGAACGTGACGAGATCTCGGTCATGTGGATCGGAGTGAGAGCTGACGAGAGGGAGTCCTTCGCAAGGAAGCATGAGAGTCTTGTGTGCTTTAATGTGACACTCATGCTCGCAGTCTCGTTATAGTACCTTTGCTGCATTCTGGACCAATCGATGAACAATGGGCGAAATCTGCACCACTTCGGTTCATGATCTGAACTATTGACAATATACGAGAACGGCCCATGGTGAAAATAACTGATGTTTAGTGTCTATATTTCAATGAGTACTCTGCCCACTTCTCATCCAGGCATGAGAAATAGGCAATCTCAAGTAAATGTGTACAGTAGTGCCTTAAGCAGTAGGGTTTTCCAAGGAGGTCTTACTTATCTAAAGTATCTATGTAAAAGCCTTTTTCACTAGTCATTATCATCCCTATTATTATAATTATTGAAGAGCCATAGTTTTGCTCACTCTGATTTACTTGCAATGTTAAAATGGCAAAAAAACACTCAATTGAAATTTCATCCTTCCTACAGTAGAGCGTCAATTTTTTTTTTCAAGTATACGCTTAAAAAAATTAACGCCCTACTTTCTTTTTATCTCGTGCATACCGCTGTCGAAAGGTAGAATTCCAAAAGAGAAACGAGTCTTCGTTGAACCCACAGACCGGGTGCCATGTGGAGACCCCGAGCAGCCGATCAACGGAAACGTGAAACGGACGGAGAACCAAGCTCATTACTCCTGCCTCCCCGGCTTCACCTTGAAGGGGGAGACGGTGCGGAACTGCCTGGCTGACGGACAGTGGTCATCCTCGCCTCCGACGTGTTTCGGTCTGCCAAATCGCTTATTGAGGGGGGTTGGTGGGGCTTGGTGGGGCGTGGGGTGGGGGGAAGAAAGGCATCCGGCTATGGAATCTTTAATGCGATTCACCTTTCGCTCTCTTGTGAATTAACCGTTGAAGCATTTCGATCGGTTGACAAGGCCTCCATAGGTCATTGGGTATGCGGAATGGTATTGAATTCATGGAGAAAGCGGGAGGGAAGACGTGGATCGGAAAATGCGAGAAACGAAAAAACAAATTCATGTCATTCAGACCGTGTGACACTGAGTGATTGAGTTTCATCGGACTGGAATATTATTCGATTCGGTTTCTATATTGCAGAGCAAGAGTGCGAAGCGCCGGTGAAGATCGAGAATGGGTTCTTGCTCGACCCCGACTTCAAAGGCAGATACGTGTTCGGGCTTCGGGTCATCTACGAGTGTAACCCTGGGTTTCTTCTCTTCGGAAATGCCACGATGACCTGCGGTCCTCTTGGGGTCTGGTCCGGGTCTGTGCCGCAGTGCAGGAGTACGTATTTTCATTCGCTTCCCAATTTTTAAGTTTGATATAAGTGATGTCTCATTTTAAGTGTATGGTACTTTTTTTTTTAAAACCATATATCATGTGTTGTTTATTCCAGAGGTGCAGTGTCCGGCTCCACCGTCATTCGCGAATGCGAGATTGATCCTTCCCGACGGATCCACCGAATGGGAGGCCGTTGCTGTTTATCGATGTGATCCTGGATTCATCCTGCCGGATGGTTGGTTTCTCACTTCGGCCTCTTCGTCCTAGTGCATTAATTTCTCGAGTACTCGACTGACCGACACGTGATCGTTGAAGGCGGAAGGGAGGTGAAGATCCTATGCATCGACTCGGGGGAGTGGGAGTCGGTCGTGGTGGACTGCATGAGCGAGACAAGGGAGGACCGAGGACGGAGTCGGGGGACAGAGGTGCGCCGCACGAACAACGACCACAAGAGTGCGAAGGAGGTGAGGGAAGGGGAGGCGGTTGAAGGAGGGGGGGAAGTGACGGGGAGACTGAAGGAGGCGCCGAAGGTGGACGTCATTATGGGGATCATCGCCACGACCGTCGTGCTGTGTCTCGTTGTGGCCATCATGGGATATTTCTTTCTCAAGCGCAGGTGATGTCTTGGCTCCGTTTCCAGCGTGGGGGCGGGGGGGTTTTCTGGAATGAGCCCAGGAATGTGACGACCGATGACGAATTGTTTATGGAGATAATGGAGACACGTGGGTTAGGTTTCTGAAGCTCCCTATGGGGAATGAGATTTTCAAAATCCGATGTATGTTTGGAAAAGTCTCGTTTTCGCTTTTCCAGTCTAAAATGAGCAGGGGTGGATTGTTCTCTGCATACGATATGCAAACTTCCCCTTGTTTTGCAGGCGGTCGCGAGTTAACGAGAAGGAAAGCGTGCCAAAGCTGCGCTCCATCCCACGCTGCCCCGGCATCGAGGCCCGCGACAACCTCTCCGACGAGGTCTACACCCCGACTCGCAGCCATCTCTCCTCGACCGCCGGCGCGGGCCAGACCGCAGCGACAGGCGACTACGACTCCCTGGAGCCGATCTCCATCTACCACTCGATGGACTCTTCCATCTCGGACGGCTCGTCCTCCGTCAACGACAATCCCTCTCCCATCTACGACGTGCCGGGGAAGGGACAGTCGGACCGGGAGCATCGATACCAGAACCTCCCGGTCCTGAAGCCCCTCCACACCCCCAAGGGCACCACGATGCCCGACGTCATGGTGTCGACGAACGTCCCTGCAGACATCATCGCCCTCTACGCCAAAGTGAACAAGTCGAAGAAGACCAAGACGAAGGGATCGGAAGCGCCAAACGACCCACCCAAATCCCCTAGTCCCTCCCGCTACGACCCGATCCCCGCTCACTCCCGTCCCAACCCGGACTACGAGACCCTGGACGAAGACCAACAAAAGCAGGAAGAGGATGTCATCTACGCCGAGATCGACGTCCCGACCCGCGAAACCGATCGCCATCAGTCACACGAGGAACGAGATGGACGAGCCCATTCCAATAGTGGGCCTCCTTTCGTTTAAGAAGGCCCTCATTTTGTCGAGGGCTCTCGAGAACTCATGCCTTCCCATTTCCCCCTCTCCGCGAGCAAATTTCAAATCCAAAATTCGCGATGAAAATAACAATTTTGGGGCGAATTTGCCACGAAACAAACTTAGCCTTCATCTTGTTTATCTCAACTTGCTTGCCAATTTTCGCATCGATCAAGTCAATATATTTTTTGTTATCGTTGGACAATAAAATGTGACAAACAAAAGTGTGACACACGAACGAACAGAGCGGGAACAAAAGTGTTCTCATTCCTTTCAGGAAAGGACGCCCGCTAAAAAGTGGTGAACACCAACTCGAGACCCATCCCGCCCCTCCCCTTCGCCCCGGACTCCACCAAGAGTCCCACCCCCAGATCCACGCGATGTGAGCGAGGGGAACGCAGCGCGGATCGGCCCCGGGGGTATTGCACGGGGCCGAGTCGCGCTGCGAATGCAATACCCCGTGCAATACCCCCGATACGGCGATAGGTTCTGTCCTTTTCGGGATCCGAAGAGCCTAGATGAGTCCCGTGCCGTTTCTCGACCTCTTCGCGTAGAAAGATTTTATCTCTCTGGAATCTCGCATCGGCTCGTCACCGTTCCACATTGGAACCTTGGGTTGTCGTTCGGATTTCCTCCTCGCCTGAAGACCCGTGTTAGGAATTACCGATTCATTTTAAGGGGAAACAGATGCAGATTTTTGCGATACAGAACATGGCTGACAGAATGGCAAAGCTTTT
Source organism: Darwinula stevensoni (assembly GCA_905338385.1). Taxonomy (NCBI): domain Eukaryota; kingdom Metazoa; phylum Arthropoda; class Ostracoda; order Podocopida; family Darwinulidae; genus Darwinula; species Darwinula stevensoni. The sequence goes on along the minus strand of CAJPEV010000192.1, from coordinate 5,823 downwards.
GAAACAACTTTTGAAACAGCTTTCGATACTTCCCTTGGTGGCACTTCCACTTTTGTCCTATATTTTCTCATGGACATGAATGAAGCTATCTTTTTTTTCGAATTCGTCTGCTTTCTTTGCCGGTTGAGCACGTCTGCAGAGAGGCGACTGGACGTGGACACTCCTGACATTACGCGAAAATTAAAAAGCGGAAGCTTGCCGCTACTACCTAGAGATGTCGCACGCGTCTCACGGATTGGGCGGGACCAATGATTCCGAATCGCCCACTCGTCGAACGTAAAAAGGCGAATATCCTTCATTTGCATGCACCTCTTGCAAAACCCGTTTTGAGAGTTTTATCGCAGCAGATGCGATCTCGTGTCGAAACGGCAGGAAAGTGCAAGAGTGAGGAAGACGGATGGGAGGACGGTAAGAAGATGACGGATCCGGCAACCGTGCCGAAGGAGGTAAGGGGGGGGGGGGGGGAATTCCAAGCAGATCGACGAGCATGCGAGAGTCTGCGCTCTGAGTAATTGTAATATTAAAACTGATTTTCAAAGGTTTATCCTTTCTTCAACCGCCAACTCCAACTTGGACTCGAACTTCACCCTCACCTCCCGTTGGTTCCAGAAGGCCACGTGACCCCAATTGTTGCGGAAATATAGCCGGGCATTTGGTGGAATATAGCCGCTTTTAAATAATAAAAAACGAGGTTTTGTTTAGGTACGTATGAAAAATACTTGAATATACTGAGTACCTGGAAAACACAACAAGGAAGGCTGACCCAACGGGCAAAAGTTGATATTGTGCTTTTCAACAAGTTGAAAAACGCAATTAACTGCATCGAAGACAAGCAAAGAACGCGGCATCATGATGCCGCGTTCCTTTCCTACGCTTCCTGAATCATGGTCCCAAGTAGGAATCGTACATCCGATTTACGTCTGGCATTGCTATTACTATATTTGCTAGGGTCTTGGAATATTTTTCACCTTTGGGTTTGCGTCTTGCCCGGATCCTCCCAGTCGAACTTCTTAAACGGGTTCGACGGATCCGACCCCGAATAACTGTAGGCGCGGTTATGGGTCGCGGAATGATTCCCTTGCGGCCCTTGGGGTTTCCCGAATTCCCCGACGTGAGACCTCGACGAGCCGATCCGCTTCCCATCCTCCAAATCCTTGGTTTTCGTCCAGGGAACGAACGAGCGTTCCATCCCGATTCGGTCGAAGCTCATCCGGCCCCAGCCACTCCTGTCCGGCGATCGTCGACGACTGCGACGACGCCGACGTGTACCTCCTTCGCGACACGGACCTGTCGCTGCCGTTATCCCCCGGGAACGCCGACCAGACGGAACGGGGCCGTCCCGGTCGATAACCGCCGTCGCTGCCGGTTCCGCTGCCTCCAAGCGCTGCGTCTCTCCTCGCGTCTCACATTGCTCTCTCCTTGTCCCTCGCCCGATAACAACATTAAGCCATCCGTCAATTCCCACTCGTATGCAAATCATTTTTTCATCGAAGCGGGTGCGAAGAATATGCGCACTGCACACTGCGCCCAGGAAGACCCATCACCGCCAGACGCAAATTAAAAGCAATTTCAATGTCGTACCGATTCGACACCGTCGTCGAAAATGCGTCACGTAAAGTGGGAATACCGTGCTACTAGCTGGATGAGAGATTAACTGCTAATTCTGCTAATTCTAGAATGTCTAAGTAAAATGTGTCAAGTAATCACATCAAGGTCAATCTTTGAACCCATTTCTTGCGACCACCTCTCTTTTTTCGAGGATTTGGGACTTTCTGCAAGTCTTGTTTGCGGTTAATGTAATACCATGAGGGTAAAAATCCAATGGAAGATGCAACGCCTCTCCGTCATCTGTTAACTCGTGGACTCTCCGAATTTGCGGACACGAATTTCTTCATTCTCGACAAACAATATCTCCCCCAGTGTGTGTGTTTGCTTGTTGCAGTTTCTGCGATTTTATCGGGGTTCTTAAACGAAAGGAGGCCCACTACTGGAATGGGCTTGCCTATCTCGTTCCTCGTGCGACTGCTGGCGATCGGTTTCGCGGGTCGGGACGTCGATCTCGGCGTAGATGACGCCTTCTTCCTGCTTCCGGTGGTCTTCGTCCAGGGTCTCGTAGTCCGGGTTGGGACGGGAGTGAGCGGGGATCGGGTCGTAGCGGGAGGGACTAGAGGATTTGGGAGGGTCGTTTGGCGCTTAAATTGCTTCCCTCTCGTTCTGCTGCTAGCATCTAACAGGAGAAACCTACCACGATATACGTTATCGATTCCCTTAATGATCTTACATTCTCGGATTGAGGCCCCCCTGAATTAGTCTTCTCTTGAGGAAGTACTGTACATTCCCAACGCTTCTAGGCGCCCGTCATATGGAAGTCCCCTTAACTCCTTGATTATTCTCGTATCCCTCCTCTGGGCTCTCTCGAGCGCCGTTATTTCACCTTCATTCGTGGGCCTCCAAAACTGAACGCAATACTGCAAATGCGGTTTTACCAGCGCCGCATATAACGAAGCGCGAGCTCTTTCTGGCAATTGAATCGACTGTGCCTAGAATCCGGTTACATATAGCTACCGTGGCTTGCGCGTGTGCGGAGAACTTGAGTTTTCCATCTATAGTAATTCCTAAATCCTTCTCTCCGCTTGCTTCCTCCGGTTCAGCGAAGCCGTACTCGTTCAAAGATCTATCATTTTTACAACCGACGTAAAGAACCTTGCACTTTAGGGTGCAAGGTTCATGAGGTTTCAAGAGGTTTAACACGAGTGAAACTCGTATTAAACCTTACGAGTTTAATAAGAGTATTTTCTACATTTTCGGCGATAAAAAAAAAAGAATATTTTTTTGTCATCGAATCGCTTCATAAGTCACCAGAAGAAAAACGAGAAATCCCTTCAGAACTAAAAAAAAAATCGCGACGTTTCCTTTTGAGGAAGGACATCCAGCAAGGGTATCAGCCGAAACCATTGCGTCAAATGGAAACGGAAACCACCGACCCCTGGATAAGGAATCTTTCCCCCACCCTTAGTGGAAACGAGAAGGGGAAATGAAGCTAGATACTGAGCCAGTGGCCTCCAGGCAAGCTTCCTCTCCGTACCCGTCGGATATATAAGATTCCTCCAGGCGAGTTCCTAGTCACATTCTGGCTCTCATCAGTGCGGAATGACAAATTTCGAGCCGTCTTATTATTCATTCTCTAAGATTTAGTTTTTTTTTTCCCGTTCGGAATTATTTCCACATAGGGAAAACAAATTCGATTCCCTTACTTAATCATCCAATTAGTGTCAAATAGAAGGGTGAGTTAATGTTGGTTCTCTTCATGGAATATAATTATTGTAATTAAGACACCTGTAAAAGAATATGTCTTTCCAATTACTCCAGAGGCCAAACTATTTTTTCTTTGATTGCAGACTGTTTACGTGTAAGAGTGGGAAATAATTGCATATTTCAAAGTAACAATGCAAGATATGCTTTCAATGAGAATCTAAGATCTAACTGAGAATGAATCTAACTAATTCATCCTGAAAAGAAGAAACTCATTTTGAGGAGGAATTTCTCAAAATAAAACGACAAAGCTATGAAATCAAGTTTGAATACTATGCTGATTTCTGATTCGTGTATCATTCCCATGCATCAACGAAATACGAAGGCATGATGACAAATTCCGCTTCTTCTATGGCGTTATTTTTTTTCAAAGCGCGCCAAGACCCTTCCCACATACGAGATTGATTAATTCTTGGAAAAGTGGACTGTACCAGAGGGAGCATATTCCTTTCACACGAGAAGGAGGAAATGCGACCAGGAATTTGGCAGGTTCAGCCTAGCAATTCCTGAAAGGCAAGAGGCAAGAGAACGGTTCTCGGAATCGCTCCCTACGGTGTGGGTACGTTAGGGAGCTTTCCTCTCATCGGCCTGTAGATTTCATTGTCGATTAGAACATCCGATTCCCACAACACTGTCCTTTTAGTGTCAAGGTCTGTTGTTTCGTTAGTGTTAGACTTTCTCACTCACCCAAGGATTTCTGAATCACATTCTTAATCGTTATCATTTGAAATTCACGTTTTCGGGGAATGCGCTTTTATGTACACTACAATTTTCGAGCGATTTACAAATTATTCTTGAATTGTAAATTTGATTTACAAATTTAATCTTAATCTTTGTGATCTTTCTTACCATATTCACCAGTGTTTCTTCTGCAAAATACTTTCTTCCAACAACATGATTTAAATGCAATAAAAATTTAGTAGCGCTTCTTGCATCCGGGATTTAAATATCCGTCTGTAAAAAGTTAACTCGAAGACGCCATATTTCCTTTTGGAAGACTTCAGTAAAAAAAAAACGAACTTCATTTTCATTTTGTGAATTTGCCTCGTTAATCCATAAGATTTTATAGCACGGTACTCCCACGGAAAGTTTGAAGTGCTATTAACTCACGCGATCATTTATTGCACACTTGCTGAAGAAATCCCCTCCCAGCTCTTATCGAAGGAGTCGACAGAGCGTGGTATCTTTCGGCGAACAGGACACGAGTAATGACTTGGGATGCCCGAAGAGACACTTCACAGAACTGGCAAAATTCCAAAAAAACATGGGATGCATGTCCTGTTGCTTGAATCTGCGGACGCTAAAAGTCCGTCATTGGGGAGGAGGGAGAGGAAAACGCAACGTTTCCCACATTTGAAGGGCTCACGGGAACTCTTGCCTTCCCCGCAGTGACCAAGTTTCAAATTCAAAATTCGCAAAAAAATTCCAAATTTAGAGCAATTCGATACATAACGTACCCAAACTGCCTCTTGTCCACATCTACCTTCTTAAAAACTTTTGCAGTGATGACGCTAATATTTCCTTACTTATCGTCGGACAAAGAGTGGACACATACACATGCAGACAGACAGGACGGGACCATAAGTCGTCTCTTTTCTATCCAGAAAGGAGACCCACTAAAAAAAAAGTAGAAAATAGGCAAGCTCAGGCCCAAAAACCAATTATAATGCCAGTCTCATCTCTTCGCGGGCTGAATGGAATCCTTCGGTGGGCCGGATCTGGCCTGTGTTTCAGCACCCATGTTCTAGGGCATTTCTCCTATTTGACTATTCACTTCACAAGCACGGAACGCAAGGGGGGTCGGAGAGATCTCCTCTCAGATTTGCGCTGAAACGCGCTTTTTGGGGTGGAACAGCTCGCAATCATAGAGTGTATATTGATGTTGAGGCCTTCAGTGCCTCGAGAGATACAAATGCCTTCGCCATCTTGGGATTGGAGTCGCATGTGGGAGTTGAAAGCAGGATGGGGGTGGGTTCTGGTGCCACGTGATATTTTCCCCTCTATTTTTTCCCCTTTGAAAAAATTTCATATAGTATTCCCCCCCCCCCCTCCAATGCCAGGCCTAAAAAAGAGAGCGGTTTTGAGCGGATGAGAACGGTAACTGACAAGTTGACAGTATGCTCCATCTTCCAAATATCTTTATGATAATGATAACTTCTTGTGCTTTCCTGGGAGGAGTGAAAATTTCTGCTGTTTACGAAAGACATCCCTGCAAGAGGAATTACATCAATTTGTAACTGTACCATGGGTCCTGCAGTTTACGAAGCCCTATTTCGTTTCCTGAAGTCTGCTAGGGAGCGAGAATGAATTACCTTCCTGAAGTCCTAAAGCCGAACGCGAGGAAGGACATCCGTATGGGAGGAAAGTTGGACGAGGGGTGACACATTATCATAAATTAATGAAAAATGGTTACTTGTAATCAACGTGCGATGTAGGAACATGACACAACGAGATGACATTTTATTTGCTGACCATTGATCAAACCAAGCCCCGACATAACCCAATGCCATT
>CAJPEV010000191.1:109938-167658 GCA_905338385.1 Darwinula stevensoni | reverse complement strand
TCGCTGCCGTGCTTGGGTGCTTCGGATCATCGTCGTGCCGGAATCGCCAGGGTCGTCCAGATTGTCTTCTTGCATCAGGAAGCAGATGTTCTTGAAGAGTTGGAGCCAAGTAGGGGCCGTCACGTAATTCTCCTGAATGAATGCCACGATACTCGGCCTTTAATGCTCAAGGCTTCACACACCGTGGTCTTCTGCCTGTTTTTCGAAATTTCTCTTCAGCTCCTTTTGAACGTTCTCGTACCAACCATGCACCGTATTTCTGAATCGGTTCCACTCGTCGTCTTCATGTTGCAGTGCTCATTGTGTTTCTCCCATAGAAAACGGTAGAGCTTTTTTTGTAAAAATATTGGTCCTGCGCAAAGAACACTTCTTCCTGCTGAGTCGAAGATCCTCAATGACTTCTTAATTACTCTGGCAAACAGTTGCATCAATAAAACATCCAAGCTCTGAAAAAACTTTCAGTTTTTCAGGGTAACCTGAACTTGATGAAAAAACTTGGTGACCCATTCTGACATCAACTGAAGAAAGGGAACCTAGAAACTCTCACGACCGATCCATTATGGAAATGACGAGCCCTCCTCGTAACGTTTAATTTTCATCTCAGTGACAGCTGAAACCAGTACCACCCTCGACATAGTTGGACTTTGAGATACAAGACCCTGTTTTATGATGCACTGTCGTCAACTCAAGTCACTCGGCACAAAGAACTTGAGACCGAACTACATTGAAGACCGTACACCCACTCGCAAGTTTCCTCATACATAAACTCAAGATGTCAATGAACATATAACACAAGACATATGTGAGAGCTTTAAATAAGTTATTTTTTGTTGATCTGGAGGCATTATTTTATTGGTTCGCTGGACATTCAGAATTGGAATGTATCAATTATATTGAACATCACGTAAATTCAAAGTGTAATAGAATTTCCTTGTATTTCCAACGAGTTCAGGAGCCGCTTGCATGTAAATTCAATTTTTTTTTAACAAAACCATTTCAACCTGAATTAAATAATTGGAAAATATGGAACGAGTAATGCCGAAAAAAGAAAAGTCGAGCATAGTTTAGATCCACCCACGTATTATTCGCATGACCATAGATCCAACGTGTCGGAATTTTCTTTATTGCATCTGGGTGTACTTGGGGAAAAGAACTCTGCATACTTCGTGACTTTCACAATGGAAAACTTTATAGTCGTGAGAAAATGCCAAGAACAAGATACAAAGGGAAGGAACCGCGAGGCCACCGGCGCGGGCTTCCACCGTTTCAGCTTGGCATACTGTTGCGCTTATTCCTCGCGTTTTCTTCGGTGCGTTCGCGTGCAAAGCTCATTTCGCAACGACTCGGCAAGGTCTTCCATGGTATTCAGCGGTGCGTTACATTTTGGATAGCTTCTACCGATTAGCGAATCGTTTAATGACTCGAAAATCCAATGAGAAGTCCGTTGAACGTGAAGAAGGGACTCGCGGTAAACTAGTGCTCATTTCTGCGCTTCCCCAAAGAGGAAGTTACTTGGTTGGCGAAAAAAAAAAGGTCCAATTGGAAATGTCAAAATTATTATATAAACCTATAGTCTACTCTATGCAGAGCTATATAACTTGTATTATGTTCCTTATATTATGGAAAAGGCACGCAATTCGCTCAACAATACCGTATCTTATACTTTAATTCGAAGAGCCCGAGTGTTACAGTGGTGATTGTGATCGAGACTAGATTATTTTAGGCCATAGGCTAAGCCATGCACCCCTCAAAGCGTCTAGTCCATGAGGCTATGCTATTCTAAGCCATAGGTATGGCCATCCAACGCTTTTAGCGCCAGGTCCATCGAGCTATATCAGTCTGAGTCATAGGCTGTGGCACATCCTTTTCTTTCCATAGGCTTTACACTTAGCTGTGTCAATCAAAGGGTGCTACTAGCTGAATGCGTCACGTTTTCAATGATCGACTGCAAGTTCTCTATTTGAATACATTATTTGCTAAAGTTTTTTTTTTCTGTATGTATTTTTTTCGTTAGGACAGGCGTGGCGGTTCGAGCCATCGCTTCCATGCAATAGTTTTCTGTTTGCGTTTCATGTCATGGAAGATTTGAGTTCACATGATTGATGAAATCAAAATAATAACATAAGTTCTTGGTTTCATATGTCGCGCAAACGGGCCGCTCCTCCCATCAAAATGGTGGCGGTTTTTGTGAGGTGAGGTTGAACGTGAAAAAAAAAACAGTTGAAAGAGGTCTCACAGGACGGCGATGAGGCAGTCGCTGCAGATAAACGATTGGTGCTGGCGCGGAAACAACGTTTGCCACTGCAGTTGCGGTGCGAAGTGTCTAAATCGGTGCTAGCCGTTACGGCTAAAATCAGGGATGAACAGTAAGTAAATGTACGTAGGGAGCTTAGGGCTGCTCAGACCGCTGAACAGCAAGAGGCAGCGAATGATGAACTCAGGAATAAGAGAGCCATGCAGCCTGCTGCTGGGCAACTTGATGCTAGGAACGCAGCACTCAGGTGTCGAAAGCCGGGGGACGGCCGGGAATTGATCCCGGACCTCTTGCTTGCCGGTCAGCGGTCAGGTGTGCTAACATTACACCACGAAACTCGGGGTGTTATTATTCTCCATGTCAACTCAATCAGTACAGGCATTTGCACTGTCAGGCTGTACATTTTGATGTAGGGAGGGGCACGTGTTTCATATTACTGGCACAACGGAAGCTCCTGCTGCAACTCTCAGAGCCTCAGGGTGAAGTGTAAGTGTTGCTCACTAGTGCTAATGTGGCGGCGAGGCATTTTCAGGAATTAGTCGCTAGCATTGTGCCGCACATACGTAGTTTGTCCAATAAATACGCGAACTGAGGTCATAAAAACTTTATTTTACAAAATTTAGGGTACATCAATCTTATCCCATTCAAAATACTCCCCATTTGTAGCAATACACTTGTTTCATCTCCGTTTCCATTGTTCAAAACATCCCTGGTGGTTTTTGTGAGGTTGAAAGTGGAAAAAAAAAAACAGTTGAAAGAGGTCTCACAGAACGGCGATGAGGCAGTCGCTGCAGATAAACGATTGGTGCTGGCGCGGAAACAACGTTTGCCCCTGCAGTTGCGGTGCGAAGTGTCTAAATCGGTGCTAGCCGTTACGGCTAAAATCAGTGATGAACAACAAGTAGATGTACGCAGGGAGCGTAGATCTGCTCAGACCGCTGAACAGCAAGAGGCAGCGAATGCTGAGCTCAAGAATAGGAGAGCCATGCAGCAACTTGATGCTAGGAACGCAGCACTCAAGTGTCGAAAGCCGGGGGACAGCCGGGAATTGAACCCGGACCTCTTGCTTGCCGGTCAGCGGTGCTACCATTACACCACGAAACTCGGGATGTTATGCTTCTCCATGTCAACTCAATCAGTACAGGCATTTGCCGCAGCGAGCACTGTCAGGCTGTACATTTTGATGTAGGGAGGGGGCACGTGGTTCATATTGCTGGCACAACGGAAGAATGCTCCTGCTGCAACTCACACTTCACCCTGAGACTCTGAAAGTGTTGCTCACTAGTGCTAATGTGGCGGCGAGGCATTTTCAGGAATTAGTCGCTAGCATTGTGCCGCACATACACTAATTTCTCTCTGCCGTCGAACAAATTCTTGGAAATGGTCCGTATTATTTCAGAGTCGTTGGCGTCTGTACCATACGCTAACGCTAATAGCCCATGAGCTAATTGGGGATGCAAGAGTATTGAATGTAGCTAGGAAGACGTAATCAGCAAAGTCGTCTTGAGTCTCAGAAAACGTGCTAAACCGAGGCGTTCACAATTATGATTGTGGCAATCGGCTCGAATAGCATGATGATGGTGTTCGTTCAACGATTCAAATTTCCGCCTATTAGACGGCCAGCGTAGGCCGCTAGTCGTTATTTTATTTAAGGCATCTCCTTCGAAAATCCCTCCAGGTGTGGGAACATGGGGGGGGGGGGGCCCTGGCTATTCCTTTTCTGACTATAGGTTAAGAGGAAAACGGAGTATAAGCCTTATTGGAGCGCGCTGTGTAAGCAACCGCACAACTAAAGTGCAGCAGGTTAAGCATGTAAAACAACGCCTAGTAAAGTTTCTACTCAACAGTTTCGCGATATCCCAACTTTTAAATGATACCGTTGGGAGAATAAACTGTGACATGGCTGAGAGCATTTCTATTCAATATTGTGAATTAGCAGGTTCACTGCAATCTGAATAAAGCGACTGATTCAACCAGACCCACATTCGATGGTCTGTGCTCGCCACCTGTGGAAAACAAATTACTAAGATTAAGATATCTTCATCACAACACCATATGGGTGTTGTGATATGAGAATAAAAGGATGACTTGCACAAGAGAATCACATCGTTCAATAGTCCACAAAATGTATTTTCAAGCTAACGACTTGTCGATATGATCGTTTGTCCCAGAATTTGAATGAATTTTTACGAGTTTATTCCGAGCTAAACGGTCGAAAGTTCACAGACCCAGGGAGAAGCTTAGCCTGACGCCAAAGGAACCAATGTACATGACAACATAAAGAACGTATCTGATATATAGCCGAACCATTTACACTGGGTTGTTGTTGTTGTTGATAAGGGGGAAGATTGAACCATAATCGCTGTGAAGGCGAGATACTCGTGTGCTCAATTAGGTCTCCGTGGGGTTTCTTGCTGCACTTTAAAGAATAACTTGGAAGTAGAGGGTACAATCACAAGTTTATTGCGCCGTTCAGGGGGTCATACATGAGACAACACATTGAGGTCGACGTGTTAGGGGTTAGGACGTGAGAAGGTTCAATCCATGGGACTTGTGTTCCATCAATAAACAAATACCAGGACCGGAGAGAAAGAGAGGCATTGCATTACAGGCACTTAAACTAGGGCCTGATTTGAACGAGCCTAATTCTTTTTCTAATGATCCAACTTAGGCTTAGTTTGATTAACTACCCATGGTTATAGCAAACTTAAGAGATCCCTATCTTGTAAAAATCTACGCAAAGCGGCCTCTGAAGGCTGAGCATGTCTTGATGATGTAGTCCTTCGTGTTACACCAGGGGCCAGTTTCTCCATCTTTTCTTAAACGGGCCCTTTAAGAAAAGTGATAGAATAGAAAATGTTTAGCATTAGATAGTGGTGTCTCTCGAAACATCTAAATCTAAATTTTTTCTCAAGTCCGTTCTGCCTCTGAAGGGGGATTGAATCCTTTCATTCGCGTGTAACTACAAGATTCAAAGACGGACTGTCAAGGTGATCACGTCGATTCTGTGGATTTAGCTCGAAAGTCATTCGGCTATCAAGAAAGCTGCTACCTTGCTCGAGAAGGGATCAGAAGCCTAACCTCAAAGGAGTCACGAGATAACTTTGCTGTGGGTATCCATAATCTTCCAGCAGCCAACCATCTCCGGGAATTCCTTTCTGACGCAACTTCAATGCGAGGTAGCTGCTCTCAAAAGTGAGACTGTCATGGGATCTGCCTGAAAAGTCATCAACGAGACTCAATATCTTCATTTTCCTATCGGGAACGATTTGTACATAGAGGGAGTGAAGCTTTTTCTGTTCACGGAAAGATATTCCCTGTCCTTGGGGATATGGGTTCCATCAATTGCCCCGATGACTTTGATTTCTGCTAATTGAGTAATTTCAATTCCCTAGTTTTCACTCTGTGCGCTTCGTTTACTGATGAGGGAAATTCCACAAAATCTCGCACGCGCTGAGCGAAATTTTCACAGACAGTATGAAGGGCATGGAGAAATGATGAAGAATATCCACCAGCTCGACTATTAGTAAATGCTTTTCAAATTCTGTGGAGGAACCGACGGAAACAGGTACGATTTTGAAAAGAATTTGCGTTCTTTTATAAATCATATCTTTTTCAAAGCTTGAAAGCTTTGGCGAATTAGCACATTCACTGCCAATCACGGAATATACCGTTTTCACGCATCCCTTCGCCTGGCCTATGACCAAAAAAGTCATCGCCTTGTAGGCTTTCGCGCGTTAGGCTAAGGTCTAAATGTGCATGGCAGTGAATGTTTAAAGAAGGAAATAAGAAAAAGATTAGAAATGGCCGTGTTTTAACATGATTTAAGATAAAGAAAAGTTTTAGAAGCTTCGAGAAACTGGCCCAGGTCTTCGTGAAGGAGGACTTAAGGGCTGCTTCAGAAGAGTGGGGTTTGTTGCAGGCAGCCTCTCTACAAACGCCCACACGCTGTAGTGCAGGGAATTATGACCCCCAGCCACTTCTGGTTCTTCGTAGTGTGGGCAAGGGCCAAGGCGTGACCGAAAAAAAGTCCCACAGTTACACGTGAATCACAACTGGAACTCCGGGACGAGCTACTCCTGCCCCGTAAAAGAATGGAAGACTCCGGTGTTCGGGTTGCTGGTATTGTCTCCAGCCTACGAACCAGATCTAGGTAAATCTGATATGGTCAGGGACGTCCGTGGACCTCTAGTTACTGATGTAGCGATCATGGTCGCTATTGGAGGCACGGTGGATGTAAAATCTGTGAAGAAAATCACTGGTTTGCTCTTTTTAAAGTACCAGTTGAAGCTTCGGGCTTCTTGATACTTGGCCTTAGATGTGTCATTTTAGAGCTGTCTTTTACCCCTAGCCCTTGACTTGGCTCTCAAACGTGAGCGAGTGGACAGTCAGGATTGTCAGAGGGTTTGTCTGCTTGATCATCCTTCTCGGGAGCTGATGGGGTTGCGCTGATATTTTCCTTTTATTGCTCTGATCGTCGCCGGAGTTCTTGCTGAACGTGGCCATCCACTGCCAGGCTTCCTCTTGACGCTGTCCGTAACCTTAAACTTATTGTGGACCTTGTACACAGAGACCTGGTGGATGTTCGAGGCCTTGGCGAACTAGGTGGGGGTCTTCCCAGCGTGAATTAAATTGAGACTAAACGTATCTCGGAACTACTAAGTAATCGCCAAACTTTTAAAAAAATTATTGCGGCCCAGTTCCACTTTTGAATGAAGTTATAATTCTGGACCTGAGTGTGGCCATTTTTTGCCGCATACTGTACGTGTGAACTTCATTTGGACAATCTGCGTTAACAAGGTGTTTCACAATTATTAGCGTTACCAGAATCTACTAGCTATATTCTCATTACTTGCGGAAATTTTAATGCCGAGATGATATAAGTTCTCACATCATCAGGGTTGGAAGTAAAATCTTAAAATGTCGTAAATAGAACGCGATGAACATTCGGTTATTTGACGGAAACCAATAAATCAGATGATTTCAGTTTCAAAAAATTCAAAATCAGACTTGACAGGAAAAGATGTTTGTATCCGAGCCCCCCTCTGCCCTAAGCATCTGCTACCTTCACCTCAAGCGCGAATCCTACAAATCTGATCCTAGGATGCCCTCCTTTCAGAGGTGGTTTTGGGACGCTGTATAAATGACTAATTTGATCATGAAAAGTGCCTTCAAGCAACTGAAATAGGTGTAAAACAAACCTACCTTTCGCATGACAAATGTAAGTCGAAGACCTCGAGACCGATCAGACTCTAGATCAATAGAAGAGAGTAAGCGTAGATCCTTGAAAAGCTGGGTATACTGGATCTTTACGCGACGGAATCGGAAGGCGAGCTCCTGATGACTGAATGCGGAAAGATCCGGTTTTTCCGCCTTCAACTTATAGGGGATATATGTCGGTACGCACGTGCATGCGATTGAGGTAGGTTGGCTAACTTGGGATGGCTGGGGCCAGAAGAAAACGTAACAGCTTGTTCAGGCTGGGCATGCATTAATTCGAAAGGTGAAGGCCATTGATGTCTCCTTATTGATAGCAGAAAGAAAAAGACATTTGCCCGAAGTGTCGGCAGCAATGAGGACACTGGCACGCAAATTGAACCTGGTTAGAAGTAAGCAGTCAGGTATAATTCACACATGGCGACGGCGAATTTTAAAACTTGTTATTGGGTTGTTTCCATATAAGATTCAATTGCTGCAGTCTTTCAGTGATAATGATGAAGAAAGACATGGATAACATAATTTACTCCGATGAGTGTCATGTATGCATGAAAGGAATGATGAACAAACAGAACTAAAGGAGGTGAAATTGTTGAAAATCTTATGTAGTCAGGACGAAAACATTTAATGACTGCCTGCACAAACTGCAGTAATGAAGTTATGACTTTTTTTAAATGTCTCCCTTTTTTGTGTTTGTTAAGATGGAAATTACTACAGGGCGTGTCAAGAGTCCTGCCCACCTTTTGAATACTTATTACAGTAGAACGCCGATTATCCGAACTAATTGGGACCGGGGGTGGTTCGGATAACCGAACACTCCCACGGAAAGGTTGCGTTAAAGAAGTTAGTGCATAGAATACAATATATTCTTACCTTATACACGTATGGTGCTTTATTGTACAGTGTATTATCAATTTTCCGTTGTTTCAAATTTGAAATTCTTTTTTTCGCTGCCAAGTCCCTCATCCTTTTCAGAAGCAGAAGTTGCGTTGAACAAAACTCACTCTGTCGTTCACACCATGCCATGACAGTTTCGAATGCCGCAAATGCCTCAGCATGACATCCCGGAAACAACAGGACAAGTAGCGTGCGAAGAAGTAGACAACGTGGAAGTTGTCACCGAAGACGAAAGTGCCTCAGGTGTTAAAGCAGAAGTCAATTCTAGACTTATCCCGGGTCGCCGACGACAGTTTCCATCCATTCACGCACATCGTCTTCATCACATTCTTTGAATCCAGGAAGGCGTTCAATAAAGTTTCAATAAAGGGGTCGGAATTGTTTTCCGGTGTTTGTACGCCAATGCTCCATGCCATGCGCATTGCGTACGATAATAATTAAAAAAAGACGGGGGCAGTTCGGATAATCGGCGTTTTGGATAATCGGCGTTCGGATAATCGGCGTTCTACTGTATACAAATCCATAACCCCGATAGTCTCGATCGGCAAACGGGCGACGCATGATAGGTGGAAATGATACTTTAAGGTTTAGTTACACGAGGCGGCCAGGTCGGCCAAGGGAGGAGCTAGCGGGACCTGAAACCATCCTCCTGCCCAACACTCATTTTCGTTTATAATATAGCAGGCCTAAGAATCTCCTTTGACAGCGACGAACCCTCTCCGAAACTTCAAAACTCAAAATCTAGTAGCGCCCCAGGACCGTTTGGTGGTGCATGGGGATCCAAAGAACAGAAGATTGTCATGAGAGTAGCGTCATGCCTCTCTCCTATGAATTCTAATGAGATCCACTGGAAAACACAACCACGTCGATGAGTTGGGTGCCATTTGCCAGGATTCTCAGGACAGTCTTCCTGGATCCGTTCAAACTGAGCCGTAAAAAAAAAACCATTAAAATAAGGAAAATTTACAAGTGGCGAATTTGTCTCAGCAAAAAAAAAAAGAATTGATGGGTAATCTACATATTTATATATATTACGCAGTTAATCACCTATGAAAGAGAGGTTGTATGAAGATGAGAGTGGCCTCATATTAATTGTCACAATCTCGCACAAAAAGTTAATTAATTAAAAAATTAAAAAGTTAATTAATTGGAAAATAATAGCGACCGAAGGCCGCAACCCTTTCCTAACCTAACTGACTCATCGTTCCCAAAAATAGGTTGACTTTCTCACTCTTTGGCCTTTGACACCGAACTGGGGGGAAAAATCCACGGAATTCTTTACGTCTGTGAAAAAATTTTATATTTTCTTGCACCATTCTGCGGGTAGTCCAGTTCGGAAGTCTTCCCGACCCAGCTTATTTTTATGTCTGTTCGAATTTTGTCACTCGCGAAGCGGGTCCCGCGGGACGCGGGTGTGGTCTAGTTTTAAAACATTGCATATTTTAAAACCACCAAATGATAATGAGTTCGTCACCAAATCCTTAGGTCAGTATAAATGTTGCCTCCGTCACCAGATTAAAATTAACTTGCACTAAAAATGGCGTCAGACTCCAGATTTGGTTTTTCATTTCACCAAATGTCGTTGTGTGATCGTATGTTTAGCAGTCACCAAATCTATGCGAGCCTGTTTCAAATGTATGCTTTTATGCTCAAAGTTAAGAGTTTTTCACAGTTGCAACTCTTCTCGAGGCATGGATTCTTTTCCAGCTTTTACGATGAGATTGTAATAGGAACTTCTAGTGAGAACCTATGTATGTGGTTTCCTAAGAATCTGCGTTTGCTTTTGGCAGGCAGCACTGTCTCTCAGTTTCTCATCGTCAGCTGTTCCTTTTATATCAGAGGTGTCATGGCTCCTGGCGACTTTGAGGACGATGACGATTCAATGGTGGAAAGTATGAACATTTCCAACTCTGCCGACGATGAAGAAGTGCATACGACATGGTTCCGTTAAAAGGCACAAGCATGGACGGAAACAAGACGGCAATCGTTACATACATTTACTGTGCGAGTAACCGTAGGTTCCGGTTGATACCAACTCCATGCGGTTTTTTTTTCTTCTAACGTGTTGGCCTTGCAAATCAGTCGAACGAAGTTCAGCTCTGTCACTGCACTAATTCCCTCACAGAATGTCCACCTGCATCCACCTGGCCGAACGACAAGGAAGATATGAGGTGGATTTTGAACCAGGTGGACATCAGGTGGATTCACCCCCAAAAGGACATCCACCCGGTTCCATATCCACCAGGTGTCGAACGTTTTGTAGCCCTAAGGGTCATGGACGCATCCGATCATAATTATTGCCTTCTTTTACAAAACGCTTTCTTTTCGGACTCCAGTCGGTCTTTGTACAGGAGTCGGACTCCTCTTTTCGATGTAGCCCGAGAAAAAGACCTCAGAGCGAGCTAGGTTTTCAAGCTGAGGAAAAGCTGTACCCATCTGCCTTTAAATATTGGCCGAAGGACAAGACTTTGCCAGGAGAGGAAACATTTCACAAGTACCAAGAATTCAAAGAGCGATTTTCAAGGTTACTCAAGGTGCAACGGGCATGCGACGCTTGCATCATCATTTATCAGAATTCCAAAGAACGACAAGAATATTAAATCATTTTGTTATTTCCCGGTTGAAAATGAGAAACGATGATTTGGGCCGAAATCGATCAATTGCAGTGGTTGGTTCCTGGCATCGAGTGAAAAGACTTCATTTTGAGTACGATCGATTCATTAAATTTTCGTGGCGAAATCATCAGATGCAAATGCCTTGAGTTTGGTGTTGAAAAGATTCTAAGCGACCATGGAATACGAGTTTATGATGAATTACTACTCCTTCGTGATGAAGTCATTATTATTTGGAGATGTATTAAATGATATGAAAAGAGCAGTGAATCCATATTGCAATGGCGGCTCGTGGTATTCAGCAGTAGTGGATCGTCAATGGAAGCAGGGTAGGCCCGGGCCTATCCTACCTCCATTAAGAATACACTACCGCTGAATATCACGAGCCGTCCATGCCATATTGGCTCCACAAGCACATGTTTCCCTGTCCTCGTGGGAAATGCCTTACTATTTAATTGTATTGAAAGATTCGGAGCAATAATGTTTTCGTCAACGAAAATTAAGACGGAAAAGCCCTTGAAATTTTTTAAATATAAATATACGTCAGGTAGACGAAAATGAAAATTCTGCATCTTTCATGGACAAAAAGTGGACGAGAACGATAAATAAATAGGTCCAGAAAGAATATTCCTTTTCGTCGTATTTTTGTCCCACCCTGCCAAAACATGTGCAGACATTTAGCCACGTGAGGGAATGATCGTTGTTCGCATGTGTGATTCTTGCAACTGACACGCATTCGTGCGAAATTCGACAAGATGCATCTTGTGCGCAGCAGCCGACAGCGGGAGCATGAGACATAAAAAGCACCAGACAAAGCACGAATCGAAGGGCAGGAGCCGTTGATAACAGTGGGATTCTTCCATCGCAATACTGGGGATTGATAAGAGTACTGTGACATTTGCGCTCTCATTAACGAGAGGAAGCACGGTATCATCAGGGAAAGATATCCATTTGAAGCTTGAAATCCCAACCGATGAAAAAGAGAACATCCTAACCCTTTCCACGCCAAAACTTCTTGTTGTGCGCGAGTTCGCTGCTGCCATTACCATTTCCTACGCAGCAGATTTTACATACACGCTCGGTAAAATGCTTACATTTCTGGAACTAGTAAATATAATTGTATGCAGTTTTTTTCCACTTAACAAGAAATTAATTCCTCTTCCAACTATGTACAAAGTATCCCAGGTCTAAAAAAAGATCATGACGGAGATTGCAGTCCATGGGGCGGAGAATAATGATTATAGATATTACTATCTCATGAGGATCACTGGTAACTTAAAAGCATCAGGAGATAGTAAGAACCAAACTCTTCTTTTTCTTGCTTCCTGTTATAAATTGTGAAAAAAAACTCCCAAAAGTTTGGTTAGCTAACTCAACCTGCTCTGTGTTCACTGCACTGGTTCAAAATAAAAAACACACGAATTAACTATTGAATTACTATGATCACGTGTGGTTTCTACTCGGCCCGTATAGTCGTTGAGTGGATCTTCTTCACCCTCTTAATCGAATCTGACACCTGTCCAGCGAGGTTCCATGGCTTTCAAGAGTAACCTTCTTCCGTAATCCTTTAATGCCTCCTGTAGTTCGGGTACTATAGACGCACTTTTAAAAATTCCGTAACCGAATACCGAAAAAATTTAATTACGAAATTCCCATTGTGCCTGTACACAAGAACTACACAAACAGTGCAAGAAAAAATAAAAGGGTCTTGCAACATTCCCTCTCTCCTTCAAAGATGGCTACGTGCAGGTGAAACCACGTTTTCAAATTTGTCTTAGTCCCAATTTGAAACCCTCCTACCAGTCTTGGTTCATACTTTTTAAAGCCTTTTATGATACGCTTGATTTCGTAATTGTATATCACAGTTGGTTTTTTTTTTTGCCACATCCTAGAACATTATGATTGTGGGAATCCTGAAAATCAAAAGTAGCTCACCAGCTACAATGGACGGGAACCGTGTTTGGGGGTCCCTGTCTGAGACTGTGGTATCGGTTGTGATCCCTGCCAAGCAGACACCTTTCCATCGGTGGACTGCATTTAAAAAACCACCGTTTTTTAAATATCCACCTCATGTCCCCTGTTTAATAATAAAAATAATCACCTCTGCGCTTCACGCTTTCATGGGGTCTATGCGCCTTGCCAGTGCCCAATCCCATCTCTTCCTTGCAGCAGATGTACGTTCAACCCTCGATATAGCGTCACTGTCGGTCATCGCCGATTTTGGCGCTTTAACGAGATGGCGACATATCGAATTATATATATCCCGTATTACATAGGTCTATGGGGATATACGTCCACAAGAAAAGGTCGGCGATAAGCGAGGGTGGCGTTATATCAGTGGCGGTATAACGAGAGTCGACTGTACGTCCTTCGTACGAACTCAAAAGTCGTTTGAAGCGTGTTTATAGCCGGATTGTGCAGAGAGAGTCAGGACAGGAGATGGAGGTCACTTCCTGACTCATTTGCAAATGTATCACGGCCCACTAAGCGATTTCCTATGGGGCACACTAGCGGTCATATGAGACAGGAGGTCAGGAAACTTAGTGTATTCTACGAAGCATTCTAAGAGGGAGGAAAATGACTCTTTCACCAAAAGTATTATGGGCAGTGGCGGCTCGTGATATTTAGCGCTAGTGATTCGTCTATGGAGAGGGGGTAGGCAGGGGAGGGCGCTGCCTACCCCCTCTCCATAGACGAACCACTAGCGCTAAATATCACGAGCCGCCACTGATTATGGGACTCCCGTAGTTATGCACCAGTCCTATAGGAACTATTGAATTAGTTACTAATAGATCCTATAGATCCTGTAGAACAATGGTACTCAACCTTTTCAGCTAACTGCACCAGATTACCAGCCCAAGGCAGGTAAAATTTCAGTAGTGGCATGACTTTTTTCATTGAAAATAAGGCGCTTTGTGTTGAAAATAAGTCCAGAAAGCCTAATCCCGTGATTGGCGCCAATCATGCTACTTCCTAAGGTGCCTAGTATTGCTTTAGAAAAATGCCATGAGTGACCATGCGAATCCCCTCCATTGTTTTCAACAGTACCACAAAAACCTTGGCTCGGTTCTTTCGCGCCTAATATCTCTCTCAGAATGAGTCGGAATGGATTGATTTTTTTAAAGGGAATTTTACGAGCTAAAATGTCATTGAACTCCAAAGATACAAATCCACAATCTACGAGCACTTCGGGAAAAGAAAACACCACACGCTGGAAGCAAGCGATCACCTCAATGAAATTGAAAAATAGTGATAATTTTTCCGATCGACACGCATGAGATTTCCTTATTTGGGAATCTCTTTCTTTTCTGCGTTTTACATGCTGTTGTCCAATCGGATGTCACTGGAATGTCGCCGTCCCTTATCATACCAACAGCTTAAAAGTTGAAACATTCCATTTATGATAGGGATAAAGGTTTTTAACCATGTTCTCATGGTAGAATGACCCATGTGTTTTCTGCGTACGATGCTTCTCCTAATCTCCTGTTTCGTGTGTCACATTACTTTGCCTTGGTCTATTATGCCCGAACGTTCAAAGACGATTCGTTATTGGACTGGATTTCGCTCAACTTGTTTCCGTTTAATTCAAGATTCAATATTCAAGATAGTTAGTGATATCAAGAGGCCATTTCACCCATTTCGATATCACGTGTCGAGGTGGTTTTAGGGTAGGCTAAAAATTTTGGGGGGGGGATTTTTTTTTTTGCGTATCCTAGTTGCTTACTGACTAGTACCTAACGTCAACATTGCCCCCCACCTTTATGCCTGTCCATGAAAGCATCCAGTTTCTTCTTAAAGATAGTCACAGAAAGGGCAGCCACTACTTCATCATCTAACGCAGGGGTGTCAAACATACGGCCCTTCCTTTAATTATCTTGAAAGCCTGGATGAGAAAGCCACTCCTTAACCTTCGCTCGAGCGAGTACAGTCCCAACACTTCTAAACGCTTCTTGTATGAAAGTCCCCTGACCTTCTTAATCATTGTTGTTGCCCTCTCCTGTACTCCCTCGAGCGCCAACAAATCGCCCTTATTTGTAGACCTCCAAAACTGGATGCAATATTCTCACTGGATGCAATAATTCTCTTCCCTAGTTCAAAATCTGTGCTCGGGAAATCCAGTTTACGTGGTACAAAACGCTGTAGAGTCTCTGTGCGATACATAAGGCGTTCTGAAGTTCAAAACGAGATCTAAGCGGATTTAAGGGAAACGGGCTCCTTTGTCCATGTATCGAATCCGGATGTAGCATAAGGGAAAAAGAAATATACTGAGTATCCTGGTCGAGATAACACGGCTATTTTCAACTTCCGTCTGAATCCGTGTTGAGATGTGGCTGACGGATGGGACAACATGTGTTCAATGCCACGTGGATTCCCTCACGGGAATTGCGAAACTGGTGGCAATGGCATTGATACAGAGAGCGAATTTAAATCGGCAGGAGCAAAAATGTAACGACTCAGGTCAGAAAACCACGTATCGAATCGTATGCCGACGAATCTGGGCATATTCTCTTCAAGAAAGTAGGCTACTGAATTAATATCCTTCATTGCATAAAGTTCGCATCTGACCAGAGGGCATTGCGCAACCCTGAAGCGCAAAAGTTAACAGCTGCTGAGGATCCCAAGGGAAGACAACCCGGTGTCACGGAAAACCGTTATATATAGCAGGATGGATTTCAGAATCTCCATCAGTTCCTCACTACTCTGTCAAACACCTCCTTCTCACTCAGGTTCGACCATTTTTCCTACTATTTTCCATGAGAATTTTCTTATCAAATCTACGGATTAGAACTAGAAAATGAAATATAAATCAACCGAAGCTGAAGTCTCTACTTAACAATTATTCAATCCCTACTCATGCCTGATCTAAAACACGTGTGCTGACAGAATTTTAAGAACTTGTGTAAACCTTTTAGTGTGGTGAGTAGTTGTTAGGATAGCTGACATTGATCATTGGTTGTCTTCTCTCTTAATGACTGTCCTTCGCAGGCCTGGGAGGCCTGCAATCTCAAATTTGAATATTGGAAATATCACAGCCAGGTGTCTGGAAAAGAAACCATGTCGCTTGTGAGGAATTTTTCTCATATTTCTTAGAGCCAGGAATAGAAATAAAGTTTTCAGAGAATAGTTAAACGTTAGGTTAAGTGACCGTTAGGGTTCCAGATCTCAATTGATCCGAGCTCTTTGCTGATGTAATGTTTCCATGGGAAAGGATGTTGCGCAGGAGATGAGACTCGTGGAAGGTCATAAGGAATACTAAAGGTACAGATATAGCTGATGCCATGAATGTAATACATAATACAATGTAGAAAAGGTAAAACCTCGTGGATAAAATTCCCTAACAGATAGCGGCACGATGCTTCCGTTTATTTTTTTCTTGAATGCACTCAGAAATTTCATTTGTACTCTTCGATCGATCGATAAGCATACACAACAAAAACTTTTTGGATATGACTTTGTCTCCGAAAGGATCATAGCCCAATAATGCATGAATTTGAATGTTAAAATTCTCTAAGGTTCACGGCAGCCACGACGGAAAGCACTGCCTTACGCCATCCTCAAACTGCGCGTCTGAATGACAAAAGCTAATGATTTTTGCCTGGAAGAGTTGCCGAGAACAAACATGGTCAATAGAGACTGTTTCGACATGAAAGCAGGCGTGCTGCTTTACCTCTACATTATGCAGCGTTGATTACAGTTTATCGACTGTGTTTGGGCGAGCAGAGTGAAGGATGAAGACGGTGGCAGTGCTGGTGTTCCTTAGCTTCGGGGGTTTGGCTTCGGCTTCCCTCTTCCCCAAGTTCATCAAACCCCGACCGAGAGATCCAACCCAGTGCAATGGAGCTGACTTGAATGAGATCGTGAACCAATTCACGACCGAGATCATCCCATTCGAGGAACTCAAGCGGCTGACCCTGGAGTGGTTCGATACGGACCCCGAAATGAGGAAACTCTATGCCTGGGTCTCCAGCATGGAAGTGAAGGAAGGTGTCTATGATGCCCTCCACGCCTTCCCGCCTTTCGTGGTAAGAAAGACCTGATTGATTCTTTACCTCGATAAGTATACCTTCTCTCTTGACGCAATCGAATGACCAAATTGATGAGTGCCTTACCCCAATCGGACTGAATGTCATGGTTTCAAGATTCTTCTGACTCGTGATACTACTTTACTAACACTGAATTCGACTGAGCCAACCTCAATGGAATCATCTGCCCCCACTCGATCAGGATGACTTGGTACCGTTATTCGTCTGCAGGCCGGAGTTAAAGTTTGGGGTGGCTAAGTGCCACCCCGACCTTCGACTTGACCTTGACATTGACCTCGATCTTCAGCATGACTGTGATTATCTCTCCAGATATTCCTGGATATCCTCCGTGACGGGAACATAGACATAGATGCGTTCGACCAGGAACTGTTCGACATTCTGGGTTGGAGTGAGGTCCAGAGGCAAATGTTCGATTATCCCGATTTCAACTACATCAATGACCTTTACAACGGGACCGTGGAGGTGGACTCAGATATCATCCTTACGTGGCTCCTTATGTGCATCCAGTTTAATACTCCCTTCAGGGAGCTCTTCGTCTACATACAGAGCGATGCTTTCTACGAGATCGTCAGATTCATTTGGTTCAACGTGATCATCGATGACGTGAGTCCCAACATCTTTGACGTCTTACAATGTTCCTATTTATCAACGTCAGCCATCTATCGCATTTTTTCGATCATCGCAGCTCATCAAAGAACTGGAGAACCAAGGATTTGACGTGGAAGGCGACTTGGGTCTCGTCGCCGGGTTCCTGGGCTGGCCTTGGCCACCAACGTCAATTAGATCATAAAATGGGCTACTTTTGGAAATAAAGTCATGTCACGTTTATAGACCGACGCCATCTGGTTGTTTTGGAAACATGCCGAGTGATACCATTCGTACAAACGTGCAAAAATGCAATACATGAAGAAGACGTGATTTAAGCTAAAGTCAGTTTAATGCAATCCACCTGTGGTAATTAGCTGTGCGATACTACCAGGTGCTGGAGGCTTTGAGCATAGTGAGTCCATAAATGCGTTCCAATTAATCATCTTCCCCACAAAACCCTTCCCCTATGTGATTTTAAATGACTCCAAGTAACTTCCAACCACTATGGATGCCACCTTTGAATTTAACCAAATGTGGATACATTGACTGCTGACTCTGGAGGTACGGAACTATGGACAAATATTCGAAGTATACTTGTGTAGGTATCTATGCTGCAAATACCCTCAGCCACCTTAAAATAAGGCGCCTATTCGATACGATGAGAGTATGGTCTACTCCCTTTGACGAACGGAAAGAGTGGTTTTAGCTGCTTTTCAGCATTATAAACTGAAAAAATCCCTCAAATTTTAAAATATAAACAAAATAGTCTCCATATTCAGACAATTTTGCAGTATGGACATAACATCTGAAATATGTACTTTTCATACTAATTATAAACGGATGGCAATTCTATCAACCACCTTGCAACCCCGGATCGCCTGGGAGACTCGATTGGATTCTCATGATTACTTCTGTCATACACTATCCTGATTCCGTCATTGCTACCGGAGTTTTATTGAAGGCCTCACATCAAGAGACGAGTGTCTAATTCTCACCCTTTCCAAATACGTCGCGGTTTGCGTGCAGCAAAAATACCATCTCTTGAGACCTTGTTACAGTACGGTTCTGTACAAAAAAACATGAACCGCTTTTGCGGTGTCGCAATTTTTGTTTAAATAAAGAGTCTACTTTCCTCTTATCAGGCGCGATGATGCCTGCCATGAATGCTTTTGAGCATAAGAAACTCATCGTGGTCTGCTCTCATCCTGTTGAGAATGTCCGAAACATCTCAACTATTCCTAAGAACCATATATGTTTGCGGTAGATCTGTCCTCGATCGCATCATAACTGAGAGGACAGAATTCGAGAAGAAATTCTTCATCTTCAGTCTGCAATTGATTAGTAAGCAATTAATTAATATCCACAATTTGGTGGATTGCACGATTTCCGACTTCTGTTTCACAATGTGTATATCGTATGACCTACTTTCTTTTTGAGAAGGTACGTTTTCCACGTTTGTGGACTCGATATCAAGGAATACGATGCAAGTTGTATACATTGCGCTAGGATATAGAAACCTTTTGAATATTGCCACATGGAGTGACGTAAAAGCCTCTGATACGTCTGCCTTGAATGACATGTGCATCATGAAGGTTCAATTTGTAAGATTTATGCAATTAATTTCTTTGTAAACTTAATACATTTTACATTTACTCACGTATCTCGAATGCCTTCATTCTCCCATATCTGTATTTGTCACTGAGTGACGAATTTTTCCGACGAATTTTTGAGCTCAATTTCGTGCAGCGTGTGACATTTGCATTTAATTGTTACTTTATTCTGAGGAAGATCATGAAGTCAATTTATTTGGAATAGTGTCGTTAGGGGTCGTTAGGGGGTCGTTAGACAGCAGGACATCCGTGCTGGTGATAACTTCGATGAGATGTTCTGCCTTTCCCTCATCGAGGTTAATCCCAGCATTTCCATCACCTTCCATGCATCTTCTCCATCCGGATCTGGAGATGACGGAACTCTGCCAGATGATTAACCGGCGTACTTGCGGGATATTTCCAACGCAAGGAAGACATTCCATCGGAAAATACATGAAGTTTGTTTAGCTACAGAAAAAGACCGCAGCTGTTGGCTCGAGAAAGTGAGAGGAACAAAATATTGGCCCTTCATGCAACGATTGCGACTCTCGCAAAAAAACTTGTCCTCCATGTGACGCGTTTTTATCGCATCCACAATTTGATGCGATAACCGCATCCGAAATTCGATGCGATAAAGACGCATCACATAGAGGACAGATTTTTTCGCGAGAAATGAGGCTGAGGGACTGAATTTTCTGTGTGCATGGTTCCTTGAGTAACTGCCAGATGGCTAACCAGCTCCTAATTTTTAAATTCAGATTTTGACCTATAGCTCTTGACATTGAGCACCGATTGGGTCGATCCCATAGGCATTTTCGTTTTACTAGTCGAGACCTATCTAATGCTGTAAGTGAATGCGATCGAACGATTCCATCTTCCATTAAGTTCTTCGCAAAAGTAAGGAAACGGTAGGCAGATATATATCACAGCTCAACTTTCAACGGCTTGACTGTTAGAGAGCTGACAGACACCCAGAAAGGCGGACAGAAGCGAAGAAATCGTTTTCGAAGTCGAAAACCACGTACATTTTCAACGTCCAACAAATTTGAAACGGCACAAAGTAGGGAAATAGTACAGAACAGATCATCACAACTCGCTCTCGAGAATCTTAAATACAAGGTTTCCAGAAGAAAATGGGAGGGATTCAATACACGTTACATTCTAGCTGAGACTTCCTGGAGTTGTCCTAGGGACAATCCAGTATCCATTGGGATTTTGATACAGGGACGACAGAGATTCACTAGTTCGATTCCAAAATGACCGTTCTCAGAGTATCCCCCCAAAAAAATCGTAATGGCAAGAAAGCCCAACCTGTTTCCCCCCGATACAAATATATGGTCAGGTGGAACACGTATGGCATATCCTGATGGTAATATCTCGTGGTCGTTTGCATGCTCACTCGGAAAAGTGATTCGTCTCTCGAAATCGTGGAAACATAAGGAAGGCTACAATCGTTCCTTTGAATTTAATCCTACTTAGAATTCCAAGATAGAATTCTACTTATAATTAGATCAGTAAAAAATTATTGTCATTAATATTACGAACAACAGAATTTATCTGTAAGTTAGCAGTTCGCTTCTTTTTTCTTTAAGGCGATCTATTGATGCGCCACGACAAAGAAAAATGTATTAATAAATTGACTCACGCTGAAGGGAGAGAAGAGAGTTTTAAATGATGGACATGGATGGGAATCCGTGGCGATCTCTCCAGACCTTCCTCCCAGAATGACAGTCTCTTCCTCAACTCCCGTTCATAAAACGCCACTATTGACACGTTTCATGGCTCGGGAAGCTCAAGGGGAAAAAAAAGAGAGAGAGAAAACACTTCCTCGTCTCTGGATCCTCTCGTATGAGTGCTTTCGCTGTCGGCCTTCGTGCATGCACATACACAAATGGGATTCAATGTTCCGAGTCACCCGATAAATTTAACGACCACGAACTCCGTGTCACCACTTCTCTGCTTTACTTCTCGTCGATTTCTCCTATCCGTCTATAGTAGGAGGAGCGAACTATCGAAGAGCTCACACACAGCTGGGCTACCATTAGGCAACGTTGCCACCTTCGAATTCATCAAAATATGGACAAATATTCGAAATGCACCCACGAAATGCAGCCAAGGCACCAGGCACCAATCGATAGTATCAGTGGCCAACTGCTTTTGACTTACGGAAAATAACGATATTAGCTGCTATTAAGCTTTATTGCGTAAAAAATTATTAAAAAGTTTAAAATATTGACAAAACAGTGTCCATATTAGGACCAGTGTGAAGTATGGACATTGCTTCTAAAATATGTACTGTACATAAATCCAGGACAAAATGGCCCCTGACAAAAGAAGAGGGCCCTGGACATTTTGGTCCCGGATAATATGGTCCTGGGACAAAATGGCCCCCGGACATTTTGGTCCCAAATGAGAAATAGGACAAATTGGTCCCTATGGTAAAAATGTACGATGACAACTCATCAAGAGTTAACGATAATTTTGATAATTGCGTCATCTATTCATGACTACCTTCTAAAATTAAGTTCTTTATAATCTTGAAGCTTGGAAGCATTGGGGGCTATGATTCAAGATGTTCATTTTCATCGTATATCTCGTATATTTCATCGTATGCTATAGTAGTACTTCACTACCTTCTCGATCGCCTTCCCCTATCTCGCTCATCCTCCCCTCCCTATTCCTATTTCCTAGACCTCCCTATTCTAAGAAATATATATTCTCTCACTTGCCTCTTTTCTTGTCCTCTACGTTCCTTGACTTAATACTCACCCCCCCCCCCCCCCCCCCCCCCCCCCCCCCCCCCCCTCCATCCACCCCCCTTCGCCCATCTCCGCTCACCCTTTCCTCTCCCTCCGCCTGCCAATCTGGCTTAGGCTATCATATACTCATCGCCAAAAAAAAGTCACACCAAGAAGGAGTTGAGCGATTTTGATGAAATTTGGTAAACATACTCGTATTAGTGTGTCATGAAATTGATGCAATTGTTTCAAGGTCGTAGGTTGAATATTCACAGAGAAAACTTGCCAAACATCCCAATTTAAATGGGGTCGGAGGGGTCGTACTTATCGCCCACAACGAACATCTAGGAGTTTATTAATGAAATGCGATAAAGGGACTTCTACTGACTTTTTGTACAATGAAGCAAACTTTCAAAGTCATAGGATGAAGCGATGGAGGGAAAACTTGCCGAGCTAGCCGAACGCCCCAAAGGATGGGGAATAGGGCGACTGCACTAATCAGGCCAGTTTCCTTTTCTGCTTTCCTCCATTCACTCTGCTTTGCTTCAATCGTTTTTCTTTCGTCTTTAAAGCCATGCAAGGATGACGTTCACAAAGGCAGTTTCGCCAACTTGACCAGTTCCATCGATGTGGGCGATAAGTACGACCCCTCCGACCCCATTTAAATTGGGATGTTTGGCACGTTTTCTCTACGAATATTCAACCTACGACCTTGAAACTAGCATCAATTTCATGACACACTAATACGACTATGTTTGCCAAATTTCATCAAGATCGCTCAACTCCTTCTTGGTGTAACTTTTTTTTGGCGATGAGTATATCATTTAAAAATTTTCTATATCCTCTCTACGTTCTGACTCGATGGTTGATTTCAGCTTTTGTGTTCAGTCGTAATCCAGTTGAGGTTGTACTGGATTACGACACTTGGTGATCTCGATGGCTACCGCGTCAGACGCGTTGATATGTCTGAGGGAGCGTATTAAAATGTCGAACACCGATTCATCGAAAGTAGGATCGCCGAAAACTCGAAAGGTCGATTTATCAAATGGACGAAACTCCAAATATCGAATAAATCTCTCGAAATGATACTTCGCCGAAGTAAAATCTGTCCGATGAAAATCAGTTTTCATCGAAACATCAAAAAGGAGGAAAAAGAGCAATTTTGGAATCGTGGATTTCATCGCAAACGTCAAGGTCGAATAGTCAAATATGAAAGACACCGGTATGTTGCATTCGTTAAAAAAATAGAAACATTAGAGGAAATCCCTCTCAAAAAAAGACATTTTTGGATGGGCCCGGATGAATAGTGCCGTAAGTACTCTGCAGAAGGGGACTTTTCCATATATTTGGTCCATCTGTATCACAGCCATATGCCGGCAACCAGGAGACCATGTATTTACATATTTCTTTCCGCGAAGCACCTCTGAATAATTCGTCCCTGAAGAATATTAATATCACAGGTTTACGTTGTAACTTGATAGCCTCCAGAGACTCTTAGAGACTCTTTAAGCTCCTGCTCAACGTTTGACATAGGCCTGACAGATAGCGAACAAAGACTTCATGGAAATCAAAAGTTGGATGCAGCTAGGAGCCAAATGCCTCACAGGCGTAGAATTATTGGGTTAACGCAAAAATCAAAATCCTAGTGTACATACTTTATAAGGCTCAATGATTTTTCAGTGCCCCACCTTATTTCACCGGAAATGTATGTATCACAAACTTATCCTGCCCTTGTGGAGACTTGATCACTTCTATCATGGTTCAAATGTGCAACGCACATCGGGATGTAACTAGACAGTAGCCAGGGCACAACTGACAAGACACATGAATCAAGATGGCCAAAACGAAGAAAATAGCACCAGTATTTTTTCGGCTTTTTAAGCTTTCGGTGACCTAAACCTTTCGATCTCTTCTACGAATGAATCATTCGATGTATGGTCGCGTTCGCTCAACAGTCTTTCGACAAAATGTCCATCCGTCGACATGAGTTTCGATGATTCGATACCAACCCCTTGACGGTTTGGGTTCGATCATCCACGCTGCTGATATTGAAGATGCTGCTCTTGCAGCTCCGCACACTCTGCACGCATTGCCACCGAACCTTGTTCCGTGTGCATGAAGCTTTCCGACCTTCGTTCTTCCTTGAATGGCCCTGATAGCCTCCGTAGTTGAAATAATAAGAAAGCGAGGAGGGTTCTTATAAAGAAACCGAAAATGCTGATCAATCACAGTATTTCAGATAATAATAATGGAAATTTAAAAATCGAGAAATCAAATTTTGAATAATATTGATGAAAGATTGGGAAACAATGAAAAGTATTGAAGAGTTAATGCGTACATTTCTAAATATACCCATATATCATTCTGAAAAAAGACGACATATCACCAATAAGAAGAATGGAGAAGTGGACATACGTTCATAATGGCAAGGATCTAAAATTTCCGTACGTGGTATAAGCTTCGCTTGATGGGCCAATAGATATTTCCCAGCTGTCTTTGTATTTAAGAAAATAAATTGCACGAGAGTCTCACAGAAGCGTATTATAACAAACCGCGTCCTGTTTACCAATGAACCAAGTATCTGTGAGATGCAAATTTCCTAGAACAGACTTCATAATCGGAAATAAGGTAAACATAAAACTTTGCAATTTTCAGTTCATCCTGTGAAAATTTGGCGCTAAATCGCACGGGGAATGCTAATATTCTACAGGATTCTAACTCAACTCAATGCTTTTTCAAACTCGTCCACTTAGGGATCGCGACTAGAATAGGGATGAAAAATCCCAGTATCATCTCAGTCCAGTTATCGTCTAGCTCGGCTGAAGATACAACGCAACGGAGACAATGGAAGACTGCAATTCAGCCTCAACTGGATTGCAACTGAACACAAAAGCTGAAATCAACCATCGAGTCAGAGCGTAGGGAAGATATAGAAAATTGTAAAATGATAAGATAGCCTCAGCCAGATTGACAGGCCCAGGGGGGAGGAAAGGGTGAGCGGAGATGGGCGATAGGGGAGGTGGATGGAGGGGGATGATGTGGGTACTAAGTCAAGAAAAATAGAGGACAAGCAAGGAGGCAAGTGAGGGAATAAATATTTCTTAGAATAGGGAGGAATAGGGAATAGGAATAGGGAAGGGAGGATGAGCGAGATAGGGGAAGGCGTACGAGAAGGTAGTGAAGTAAACTCAGAGAAATCGGTAAATCGAGATGAAATAATTCTCTCAGTTTTCGCGGTTGGATTTATTTTTCTCAAGATAAAAAGACATCAACTGGATTTTCGATTTATATCTCTCGCTTCCCGACCGTGCAGGGTCGCCTGAAAGGCGTTCCCAAAACAAAAATGTGTCTATAGCCGAGTCGGAAGGGTGTTTTGAGTGGCTGCGCATCGTCTAGATTGACCTATACACGCAGAATCAAATTAATGCATTTTTGTCGAGAAAATAGTTGTCCTCCGTGTGATGCGTTTTTATCGCATCCAACATTTGATGCGATAACCTCATCCAAAATTCGATGCGATAAAGACGCATCACATGCAGGACAGATTTCTTCGCGAGAAAAATGCATCGAACTGTGGCACTCAATTTTCTGTGTACTACTATAGCATAGCATGTGACGATGCGATGAAAATAAACATCGTGAATCATAGCCCCCAATGCTATCAAGCTTCAAGATTATAAAGAACTTTATTTTAGAAGGTAGTCATGAGTAGATGACGCAATTATTAAAATTATCGTTAACTCTTGATGAGTTGTCATCGTACATTTTTACCGTAGGGACCAATTTGTCCTATTTCTCATTTGGGACCAAAATGTCCGGGGGCCATTTTGTCCCAGGACCATATTATCCAGGGCCCTATTGTCCGGATAGATGACCCTGTAGATACTAATTATGAACGGGTGGCAACCCTACCTACCAATTCAAACCATTTCGGCTTCACATCGGTGTTGTTGGTCATCAGAGGAGGGACGGGGAATACCACTCTTTAACGTTCTCAACTCGTGTCTTTTATTTCCTTCATCCGGTACTGGATTCACTCCGCTGTAAATTTCTCGTAAACATGTGAATGAAGGAAGCTTTCCTCTCACCCTCAAAATAGCAGTTCTTGAGTGTAACTTTTGCTGAGTTAGGGGAATATTTCCAGCTACATCTCCGGTTAAGACCACTCTTCAGTACATTTAAAAAAATATATTTACCCAGCTCCTTGAAAAAATGTTACAGTACGATTGGAAAATGGTAGTATTTCTCCTATGGTTTCAGGTACCGTATGATGCTCTGCCCACTCCTTCTCTCACGTATCGCTGCAAACCGTACCGGTAACGTGAACTCGACTGTCGTGAGTTGAAGTAAGAAACCATTTGAACCAAAGGAAGCCAACATTTTGGTTTCGTTGCTATGACAACAGCATACAGTTCCGAGTGATGACCACACCGACCTCTCGTGAGGCACCGTCGCGTTTCGAAGCTGAATCTTCTGTTTTGCTCTCGGTAATTCGATATTCACGATCGAGCTCGAGGCTCCTTCCGACACGATGCACCCTCGATGGAATCCAAAGCTTCGATCGTCTGGGCTACCAGACCGTGCTTTCTGTGAGAAGAGTTCCAGAACCTGATTTCATCGTTCGCTTTTCGCAGCCTGGTTCGACGGGTGCCTTTCGCGATGAAACGGGGTTTCCCGGGCCTCATCATCGGATGGAGACGAACCAAACCAACAAGCCTAAGGCCTCGTCCACACTACAAATTTTTCGAGGCTATATTTCTTTGCAAGTCGACTTGGAGAGAAAATTTTCGCGGTGAGGACGTCCTTGAAAGTTTTATATGCAAGTTGAAAGCTTTGTTTCTGGAAGATTTCTTCCAAAGTTTTCTTTAAAAAAATCTTTCTATCGCAACATTCTTTATTCGTCCATGCAGTAAAAATTTCTGGCGTGGACAAGGCCTAAAACAGTTTTCTGATCCTGAATTCACTTTAAGAAAATACTCAAGCGAGTTTTCTGGTTTCAATTGAGTGACAGCATCGCAAGGCTTCACCTTTGATCTTATTATTTTGCCAGAGGAGTTCTTTCTTAAAATAAATATTTAAAATTTCAGGTCGACATTTCCGTCATGCGATCAGGGAAGCCATTCGATTCAGCAACACATGCCTTTTTTCCAGTGTGCGTACTGGATCGTGGACTGACATCTCAAGTGGACAATGTGTTGCTGATGCTTATGTCTTCCTAGCACACCTTTTTTGTTGAAAGTACCCGTATCCGTTCCAGAGTTATAGTGCTTAAAAGTGTGAATCATCACTTCTGGCTCACCCAGTAGCATAAGAGGGGGGGAAGGAGGGAGGGGGTCTATCGCCGGTGGGAAGTTTCGTTCTCGTTTCCGAAGAGCAAGACAGTTTTATTGCACTCGTACATGGGCGCTGAGCCTTGTTCAACAGCTCACCAGTGCAGTGTAACTAGGTGTGTTCGATTGAGCTGGTACAGACGAAGAAAATCCTTGCTGTGAACCTAAATGCCCAAAATTTGAAGTTCTTCGGCAACTCCGATGCGGGAGGCTTGCACCCCTTCGAGGAGGTTGGGGGGAGGTTGGATCCCCCTCCTAAATGAACTTGACTTTGTTTTTCAGATTCGTATGCAAGTTAGGTTACAACCTAACCCAAATTGCATGAAGCATCGTGCCTACAATGCTGAGTGCGTGTGGCCAGCCAACTTTGACAAAATGGCGGAATGCTGTTCCGCGATGTGAAGTAGCGGTGGCCTGTCCATATGAAACTGACGATGTCACGAATGTTCACAAGATGCAAGGTCTTTAATGTTGAGACTATTAGCGAAAGTGAAAGGGCTTCATTGCAAGATTTTGCTTGAATCAGAAAAAGCTATTTTTCATGCTTTGGGGACCGCTTAAACTACGTGCAGGAAATACAGTATATTGCGCAGCAAAAAATCAGCGCCACTTTCCCATGAAATTTTCGTTGCATTAGAAGTTGATGTATTATTACGTACCACACGACGTCGCACGTAGCGTAGTACATGAAGTGCTGACTGGGAAGTCTACGTGACCTGTGAAAGGTGACACGAGTACCTTCCTCGGGGCATGGATCTGTGCACGGTGACTGTAAATCATAGGTGCATGGCCGAGAAAAGTGATGTCGTCCTGATGCCTCGACTGTCAGTCTTGAGCCTGTTAAAGCACTGTTTTCCTAATTAATTTTGTACAAAGGACAAGTAATACCTTTCGGCAGAGTGAAACTAGAAAACACACTGGGAAAAGTGAACGGTTTTGGGTTCCGATTCCAATCCATCGAGTAATCGTATTTGCAATGTTGCAGATATGTCATATCGAAATGCAATGCTTCCTATTTGAGGTTTGAGCACCTACATTCCTAGAGGACCTGGAGAGGTATGAGGTCAGACGAAGCAATGTGCAAAATCTGCTGTTTTTGATTTCTTATAGAAACAGGGAATCAGGGAAGGGTAACGGTAATTTATGGTTGTCATAGTTCCCTACAGAATGAATAGTCCCGTATTCATGACCCACTTGAATCCTTGTCTTCAATTAGAAATGACCAAATTTAGCGGTTTAAGAGTTTCACTTCTAATATCAATAGTATGCCGATGGGTCAACCCAAACGTTGGATTAGTCCATCGTATAGTGTACTTTCGTACTTAGCATACTACGTTGGACCAACTTAGGCCCGACACATCTTTGTTATATGGGTATCGTTTCAGCGCTGTGATGCAGCAAGGAAGACGACGAGAACCTCCGCGATGTTCACTCCTTCCGTGATCGGAGGAAGTTGTCTGCAAAGTTATGCCATTCTTGTCCGAGTTCTCTTCAATCTGATATACATGTTTTATATTTTTCTGCTTCAGCTATCGCCCATTGGCATGAATATACGTATACATTCGACGTATCTTACACGAGTACTTCCGATTAACGAAAAATGCGTCCGAATGCACACACACAGAAAATTCAGTGCCTCAGTTCGATGCATTTTTCGCGCGAAAAAATCTGTCCTGCATGTGATGCGTCTTTATCGCATCGAATTTTGGATGAGGTTATCGCATCAAATGTTGGATGCGATAAAAACGCATCACACGGAGGACAACTTTTTTCTCGACGAAAATGCATTAATT
The DNA here is from genome assembly GCA_905338385.1 of Darwinula stevensoni. Classification (NCBI taxonomy): domain Eukaryota; kingdom Metazoa; phylum Arthropoda; class Ostracoda; order Podocopida; family Darwinulidae; genus Darwinula; species Darwinula stevensoni. The sequence continues at coordinate 138,596 of CAJPEV010000191.1, read as the reverse complement.
TGATTCTGCGTGTATAGGTCATGAAAAACATGTGCAGAGTGTTGCAAGACTTTCTTTCCAACCCAATAAATTCTCTCATAAACACTGGTCAGCCACACTGGCAGAGACAGGCTAAATTTTTGGGGGGCATGAACGGAATTACTGTCCCAAAAAAATAAATACAAATAAAATTAAAATAAACTACTAGCCAATCCATGAAGGTCTACTGCTTATTTCCTAAAGTGTTCCTTGAATCACATGATGCCTCATGTGCTACTAATTTCCTTTGGCGTTTCATTCACAGCCTTGACAGCCTCGGATTGCAAAGAGACAATACCGAATATTTCCGTCTGTGGTCTGTCGGTGAGAAGTTGTAGCAGAGCTGCAAGAGGTCCTACACACAGAAAATCCAGTGCCTCAGTTCGATGCATTTTTCTCGCGAAAAAATCTGTCCTGCATGTGATGCGTCTTCATCGCATCGAAGTTTGGATGCGGTTATCGCATCAAATGTTGGATGCGATAAAAAACGCATCACATGAAGGACAACTTTTTTCTCGACGAAAATGCATTCTGCGTGTATAGGTCAGGTATATCATGCGCTTCTGCCGCATTGAACATTTCGTGATGAACTTCAGCCACATCGAAATTTCCCTTGCATGTCCTATTGTGGGAATATAGTGGCTTTTAAGCTTAAAGCCCGAATACATGAACCTCATTCAGGGGAGACAACGGGCTTTTAGCGAAGGAGCTCTTTTTCTCCCATAGGAATCCATGTATTCTTAAAGGACTGTTAAATATATATAGTTAATAGTCGGATCTCATATCGGCGATACGTGTTGCACCACCAACGCACTAACTAGAGATATATTTTTTCTTCTTCTTCAATTGATGGTTTCCATGTTGTATCAGTAATGTTCTTGTTGGTATCAATGACGTTGAATTGATTTTTGGTTGCTAAATATCAAGTGTACGAATATTCTTGTACTCGACGAAGAACCTTTATCACAAATTCCTCGTTTCGTGCTGGATTTCTAGGAGGCTTTTTCCCCTTCTGGCTCAGTAAAGGTAAGGAGAAGGAATGAGACATCGAAACGGGAATGGTCAAGACCAGCTGATGCCGGGACTAAACGAAAAGCATAGAGGAGTTTTCCACGGTGTCGAGGGTGAAGAGGTACGCGTACCCCGTGAACCCCACGCTCACTTGTAACATCGCCCAAGGAGCTAATTACGCAGAAGGCGGAAGGAGATAGAGGCTCTCCTCGACCATTTCCACTGCTCGATTTACGCGTGGCATGCAGTATGGTAATGAACACGTGCGCGGGAGGACGTTCAACCGCTTCTTCAAGGTGGCCATTAAGTCCGTATCTCTATTTGGAGCAGCGTAGCTCGGAAACCACTGGAGGCAGAAACGCGAAATTCTCGAGAGAGGCACGACACACGATGGGGAGCATGACGGGATGAAAAAATTCGGATCGAAACGACATTCGTTTTGCCGAAAGTTAAGACCCACCCAGCAAATGACGATTAATAGTGTAACTCCACTGGAGGCCTTATTAGCCAGGTGAGGTCCAGGCAGCGGGTATAGAAGACCTGTCTACTGTCTGGAGCATGTCAATAGGAAGATGGCAGCACGACAGGAGCTTACTATGTTGCAATGACGCGTGGTTATTATGTGCCATTTGGTTAAGGTGACCAGACGTCCGATTTAGGCGGGACAGTCTCACTTTCAGATCACATGTCCTGGTGTCCCCCGATGAAGTAAGTGGGACGCCCAAATGTCCCGCTTTTGGAAAATTTCGATGACAAAATGATACGACGGTTGAATTTCTAGCCTTGCGAGTTTCAGAACTTTTCCTAAACATATTGTTTAGGAGCTAAACCAAGCGAATATCATGATTATGAATAGCATATCTTGAGTTTCTTTTTTAATCCATGGGAAATGCGCAGATATCAATTGGCAATGGGAATTCGGATTCCCGAACAGCTAATGAGCCTAAAAACATGCTAGTTTTTGTTAGCAGGCATCTGCTCGTGCGCACTGCAGACGGCGAGGCCGACCTCCCTGCCATCGTTTACTTTCATATTGCATGAACAAAGTGATACCCTTATACCTTGTAGTTGTCTCTGAGTCAGGGGAAGCCTCCAGGCTCTGACTTCCCATTCGCGATTCCGGACAGGAGTCAACTTTCAGAGACTGGACTCGACTCGTTTTGCGTCGTTTTGCGATGAATTTAATGGTTCTCGGAGATTTCTTTCAGATATTTGATATCTTAATAGATGTTTTCAAATTGCATGGGAAAGTGACTCCTGAGAATTTTTTAGGAAACCGGGCCTTCCCCTTGCCAAAAATGTGCCAAAACCCCTGCTTGTTGCAGTAAAGTGAAAATGTCACGGAAGCGTTTTGCACATGTCACGCTGCTGACATTTTTTCTGAAAACGGAAGGACCACGACTCGGATGAAAGTCACGAATAACGTACAAATTAACGAATTTCCAGTTGCATGCCTGCGCAGTAAAATCTGGGCTGAATCCCGAAATTAACTCTGTTCATCTTTAGCTTTGTTTCAAATATCGAATGCGCTTGTATTATTTGTTGTTTAAATTCTGTTTCCATCATTTCATTGAATTTTTTTGTTTAATTTTCTATGTTCGTGTGTTCGACGTCGTTTCGCATTTTCCTCTTCTGATGGTTTGATAACGCCTTCTTGTATCCGGAGACATTTGAAAGACAAGTTATACGAACTTTCCCGAAACTCCCTCTTTAGGGCTGGTTGCGCTACTGTGGATGCACAATTAAATAACAGCTCTATTTCGTGCTTGGCAATAATAAATACAATTGTCAGTCCAACAAATACATTCATATGCTTTTTCGAGAGGCAAGGGGAAGTATTCATTGGGTGTCCCACTTTCGCGACACAGAAATCCGGTCAACTTACATTTGATGATGGAGTCCGATCGGGCTCTAACAGCACTTCTAGTTTGCCCTGCACAGTATATTGTCATATCGCAGAGGAAGACTGGTGGACAAGCTAGTGACTTTCCCGACCGAGATGGGGTCAGGCTCTCATCCATACCAAGGAGGGTCCAATACAAGAAACTTAATTTTTACATACGAAACAATAACCATGACCACGACGTCCAAGACGGTCGATAGCAGCATCCATGCGCAGAATTGTTAGAAACGGCGGCGTACGACATCTCGAGGTGCTTCAAGTTCACGCCCTTTTCGGTGTATCGCAGCCCTGAAACGAGGGAGCGTCGTCGATCCGTTGCTGTACACGTGCATATTTATGAAACTTCATAACCAATAATTACAGATCGGGTGATCTCAGTGAACTGCGAAACTTCGAAAAAAAGAGCAGCAACACATGTTGCGCGCTGCCGTTTCCAACATTGTTTCACACATGGATGCTATTGTCGATTGGCATGGACATCATATAACAACCGATTAAGTTTCGCCCTCTATATCAGCGGGGCGCAAACTTTTTAGATTGCGCCCCCCTATTCCCCCCCTCCTTCCCCTCTCTACCGGTTCAGCGGTTCAGTTTAATCAGAAACTGACCGTAAATTCGGGTAAGACGGCATGAGAAAGGAAATACTAATTTATGGTTTTTGTAGTACTGTATAACGCTAACCTTATTAACATCACTTCTATTGAGAATAATGCAATGCCACAAAACAAAAGCCAATTCAGAAAACAAGTAGTGTTACAAAAATTAAAAACGTAGGTTTACCTGCGACTGAATCAAACATACTTTTATCTCAGGACAAACTATATAGGAATATGAAGAGGGAGATTAACCAATGTACGTTTCGAAATGAAGGGAGTAAAAGAACAGTCCACTTTCACAGCACGCACCTGATGAGATCGAGCCGAAGAAAAGAGAAGAGAAAAAATATATTTTTACGGTCCCCCCTCCCTCTCCTTTCCCACTTCCTGTTTCCAATTCCAACATGCTTTTTTTCTTCTCGTCTTTCATATAGTCAGTCCCAGCATTTCCTGAATTTGAACTTAAAAAGAAATTGCAAGCCAATCAGGGTCACGCCGCCTCTTCTTTTCCTCGCCCGGACGGACTGCAACGTACTGTATTCGTCTCAATCCAATGGGACTTTTCTCCTTCAAAAATTTTGCTGATACATCGTTTTGCTCTAAAAACTATCGATACTTCCAACCATCGATAGTGGTATCGATGCATCGACCTCTCGTGACTAGTTATTAGTAAATGCATAGGCCTCCACACTTGCTCTTTTTTTTTTAATCCAGCTCTGGATTAAGGGGGGGCAAGGGGGTCTGTTGCCCAGGGCCCCACTCTTCCAGGCCCCCCCCCCCCCCCCGAAGGAAGTTAAAAAAGTACTAAAAAAGTATTGCATTTGCATAAAGTAGCGGGGGGGGGGGGGGCCGGAATTCACTTGCCGCGAGTCTCGCAACTTCTGAATCCGGCCCTGTTTGAAAATCTATTTGAATATCTGATATGAATGAAGAAATGAAAATGAAAATGAAGAAAAACTACAAATCTAGGAAATTCCAAGAGAAAAATCTATTTGAATATTTGATAGATTTTTCTCTTGGAATTTCCTACATTTGTAGTTTTTCTTCATTTTCCCCCTTTTATTTAATTTTGATCCCTAAAACTCCCTAGTTCCGAGGAAAAAGTTAAAGTGAAGACCATATTCGCGCCCCCCAGATTGCGCACCGTTGCTCTCTCTGTGTGCCTGTTTTGTTTCGGTTTTTTTTTAAATATTCCGTCATGTTTCATGCTTCTCTCGTGAGTTTCATGTCTGCCTCCGACAGTTTGCGAGCTACACTGCTCCAAATAGGGATACGGACCACTTTGTATATATAAACACTATCATCGCGTAAAATTTATTCGAGATGAATTGCCGTCGGATATCAACATCTTTCACGACGGCGGCATCATTACGAAACGAGAGCTTCGTTCCGATTGGATCCGTTCGAGGACATACGAGAGCGGCCCGTGACCGCTTGCCACTATTGACAGGCTGAACTGTGGCTGCATTCGGCTGATTTACAATCCATGTCGAACTTGCCGATGTAATCGAGCTGACGATGAGCAGTAAGTTGAAATCCAAATCCTGAGAGAATTGGGATACGCATACATCCATATCGCTGTATGTGCATCATCGCTCTTCGTTAGCGGATGGATTAATTCTTCCTTTCCATAGCTACCCCTCATATAGCAGGCAGGCGAGAAAAAAGGAGAGATGCTAATAAAGAGCAGGTGATGGGGGGAGGGAAGAGATGGGGGGGAGTGGGGGCATGGAGGGAAAGCCCTAATCTGAACGGCGAACAGCTGCAGCTGCCATAGAGTTCTCTGTAGGTGAATTGCCTAGCGGTACCAGGAGGACTATGAGACCACGGAGGTCCGCGGTGCTGGGTCTACTCTGCCCGCAGAGGGCTCCTCGTCGCACATGGTCGCTTGCCCGGGAACTGACCAGCTGGAAGAACACGATCATGGCGGAAGTGTATTGCACCGGACGTTTTTGTGCAGCATGTATCTGCCATATCCCCAACCCCACCCCACCCCAGTTTCCGTCCATAATCGGGCGGATCCACTCAGTTCCTGCCTGGGTGTATCTCCATTTCCTTCCTGTGTCCGTGTGATATCCCGCCTCTCTCCCGCTTTTTGTTTCATTTTCACGCTCGTTCTCGTTCTCTCGGTGTGTTTGCCTCGGTGCACGGTAAACCCCGCTTCCATTTCACCCCCGCGCAGAGGAATTTCAACCGAGGCAAGGTGAGACCAAGTTTTATTTTGCATCTCTTTGAATTCGTTGCACTGCAGCGAGGATACCGAGAAGACCAGTTCGCGATGACCAACTGCACATTTGCTAAGCCACAATTTTAGATGTTCAAGGCTTAGTTCCGCACGATTGAGTAACTCGGAACGAATGCAATACCCTCAATGAAATCTTCGGCTCCACTTCAATTCGCATGTCTTCCAAAATAGGTTTTCGCTATTCTGGATGCATAAGGAACAAAAGAAAGACCTCGTATATTTTTCGAAAGAGACGTCGACTGATATGACCCTCATGGAGTATCCAATCCCACGTTTAAAAAAATAAAGCAGCTTTCAAACGATATGGACATTTTAAAGTCGGCTCGAGTCATCGAAAGAATCTGAACGTTATGACTTGAAGTGAAGCAGTGCAAACAGATGAATCATCCCAGAGATAAGGCAATAAAGAGAGATGAACCTACAGACGACTGACAAAGCACTTCTCACCTCGTTTTTCATCAGTTATCTTATCTTGTGCAAAGCAAGTGAAAGCGTATAGCGGTCGATGGTCTCGTAGGCCTATTTTTAACACGATGTTCTGTACAACTCAAGAATCACAGTTTATATAGGTTGGGAAGCACATTTGATCTTCGAATTCGAGAACTACGTCTGTGGAAAAAGAGGTTTCATATTACATATAGGAGATGGGATTGCAGTGGAACTCCGTTATAACGGCCTCGGTTATAACGAGACCTGGGTTATAGCTTGGAATAAGGCCTGGTCCCGGCGTCAAGCCCATATGGTACGAGTGTTTATGCCTCGTTTATTGCAAGCTCTGCTATTGCGTGAACCTCGGTTATAGCAAAGTCAATTTTTGTCTCACTGACAAAATTGGAAATGCTCCGAAGTTATTAAGGTCAAGATTTCGTCGTTAAGCTCTGCTATAACTAAAAATTCCATTGTTCGACACAATTCTAATTAAACCCCCTTGAGTTCCTTTTTCTGGAATTTGTATTCCTGGGGGGTCTCCCGTGCGTGCAGCGTGATTGAGGATGGAGGGAATGGAAATACCCCTTCACAGAAATTTTCTTTTAATCTTCTTTTGCTATTCATAGTTCTTGTTGACACCGGGGTTACTGAAAGCGAACGAGGCAAGCCTTTACAATGGAACAGAGAAACTGATTTAATAGAAAATGAGAGAAGTAAAGCAGGCGTCGATCGTGAACATGGACTTCCGATATCGTTTCTTTCCACGATATGGGAAATAGCAACCTCGATTATAGCGAACCTCTGCTATAACGACTGTATATATGTCATCTGAATTCTGTCTCCCTGTCACTTGGATCAGATGCCTGGCCAACTGAAGAGCGAGAAATCGGATTCCGGAGACCCATCCGCTTTAGAGCGAGCCGTGTCGGCCCAGGTAGAGTTCGAACGGATGACCCAAGAAGTGGTGACCCAGATCGAGCTGGTGAACAAGATCTACCTCATGGAAGAGGTCCCCGAGGAAGATGAGGAAGACGAGTTCCTCTCCCTGGAGGAGCTCCTGCTGCCGGATCCGGAGGAACTGCGCCGAGCGCTCGAGTCCAGCGGCTACCACGTGACCTCAGATGATCTGGGGTCCCAAGTGAAGCGCTTCCTCCTCGAGGCGGCTTTCCGCGGCCAAGATCTCGTCGCCATGGACACTCAGTGACCTCCTGCTCTAGTCCCGAATTCCCCCCCCCCCTCCCCTCTTCCCTTATCTGTTGGATCTCTTTTCTAGTCATGCATATGGAGAGGTAAATGTGAGGTCATGTACTTTAACTTGAACGGCGATCTGCGTAAATAAATATTTAGATGCAAAAAAAACTACGCAATTTCCCTTGGTAATACCCCTATTTTCTGTTCGGTAACTTCTAGTTGGCAAGCTCGAAAATGTCGATGAGAAGTAATGGTAATGTATTACTAGTTGCCCACGGCAAAGATGCATCCTTCCCGCTGACCATTACGTTTGCACGTATGATGAGTCAAAATGCAGCATGGAAAAGATCGGTACCGTCGGATGGGCTCAGCCAAAGTGGATGTACTTCGATAAAGTATATCTATAGTATATCTATATATCTATACCTGAAAATTATCTCATAACTTATAAATAATTGAATCAGGACCTAATTCCTTCAAAATCTAACTCGAAATGCCAGTTGTGTACCTCTACGGGTACTGTATCGTACAAGTGACTTGAAAATTCAAAGATTTTTCCCATCGCACTTCGAACCAAAACCCTCATGCCATGTTGCTCTGTTCCTACTTCGCCACAGATGTTGGAACCGAACGGTAGAGGCTCGAATAGTTGTCAGCAAAACTTTCGGAAAGGTCCGGCTCCGATCATGCAGATGTGCGAGGAGTTATGGAAATCTGTACTCTGTGTTATTCACACGGAACCTGACGATGTACGGAGTAGACGTTAGATGGCAGCAGCATTCCCGAACGCAACCACGATTCTTCGCCTCATTGCTACCGCGTGCATCTCCATTGAGTCTCCGTGCTACCATGGTTCCGTATTACAGCTTATTAGTCATATTCAGGCACTGTATCCGATCGATCACATTGCCATCACTAACCGCAATGAGAACGATAAATCCTGGTTTGGCAAAACATTTTCAATTTTCCTCGGGAAGAAGAAAAGAAGGCCCAGGAAATGCCCACAACATGTGAAATTTTCTCTTCTGACTTGTCAACTCTTTTCGTTCGTTGTTATCTGAAGGTTGTTGGGAAATACACGAGAGCTTCCACCGCTACTTAAAGAGCTATCACCTACCACCTGCTGCAGCTGGTATTAGGTGGTAGGTGGTTGGCGATCCGCCATCATAAGCAGCTATCACTGCTTGTGATAGATGCCAGCAGATGACAATATTTTTTGCAATGGAGATCTAACATTTGAGTGGACTTTCGATGGTACAAGAGATTCACGAATTGAGAATTGAGGTTCCTCAATTCTCAATTCTATTTCCTGCGTTCTCTTCGTGTGCTTACACGATGCCGTTGAAATTGTGAATCGTAACGATTCCAGAACGATTATGTATTTCCCAGGAATTTTATTTTAAATAGAAGCCTCCTAAATTTCAAGCCGTTTACGCGACCTTATATGCAGACCTGCGAGCAAACGCGCAAAACAACGAACGTTGGTCACTACAGTATTATGTAGATGATGACGTTTCTGGAATGCAAAATGCCTTTTAATTTGATGCAGACGTGAGCTAGGCAGAAATACTATATGGATCTGGCTCCGTCGACAGACCGTCGAAAATCTATCAGCCTTTTCGATCTGTTCACCACTTTCCTTTTCCGGGTTCTCCGAGGAGTTTTCGAGTCGATCGAACCGTTTTCCATCGGTTGACAGTCTTCGAACGATTCGATGGAGGCACTCGGGGCTGCCGGCACGAAACGGGAGCCCAGACGAAGGAGCATCGTTTTCGACGGAAGACCTTCGTGTTTCCTTTCTCTCCCGGTTCGAGTCGTCATCCCTCATTTTGCTCCGAGGATTCCCGGTTTCGAAAACGCGAAAACCTCGTCTTCGGCAAACGCCATCCCCTGGAACCGTCGAGGACACGAACGTCTTCCGCGTCGCCGTGTGGCACTTCGGCGGGAAACTTTTTCGCGGCCTCTAGCTGCGTTCAAGATCGAGACCGCGGTCACCCATCGATCCGAGGATCGATCGCCTATCGGGAAGAATGCCGATGGCCCACGTGCCTATCACGTGCCTTCTCGAAAAAAACAAACTATAGCTTTCGTGATCGTCGATATTCTCTCGATCCTCCGAAGGTAACTCACCCGCTTTCGTACCCTGCCGTGTGGCATTTGGATCACGAAACGAGTAGGGTTCGAGCAAGGAAACGACCAAAAATGACAATTTTCCTGGAAAATGTGCATGCACTCGAGTTGCCACATGCGCAAGAGAAATCGTAAAGTCTTCCCGATGCTTAGGTGCCGAGTCGGAAAGGATTCGATACACCGAAAATAGGCCTACGAAAGTCGATTTGCTCCTCGAGACGTAATAAATACTGCTTCATTCGGGGCAGTACGGCATCCGAGGAAGCACGGGCCTTTTATTCGTAAGTTCCTAGGCATTTATGCGATCGTGTCGTCACTCTCGAGAATAAGTGAAATCGAAATTTCCTATATTGGGATCTTCCTAAAAATGTTGCCTTCTAAAAGCGAGACGGATCTTTTCGCAAGCGTGGAATATCTTCTGTTCTTTTCTATATATATTTTTTTAAATATGAGGATATTATCTTTTTAATTGTGGCCATCGCAGATTTCGATGCCATATCGAATTAACCACATTCTCCACTATAGAGGATGGGCCTCTAGAGGGTGGGCCTCTAGAGGGTGGGCCTCTAGAAGGTGGGCCTTTACCGAATGGAGGTATGATGAGGGTTCGCTCTTCTCACACATTCGTGTGTAAGGGAAGCCACAGGACTCTTCGTGGTTGCCCATCGATCATGCTTATTTATGATCCATTAGCAGTGATTAGATGCGATCGCGAGCGAGGCGTTAAGCGCACAGGAATGCTACGGAGACGAGCACGCTCGGAGACGGGGGTTCGCAAATCGACGAGTAGAACGTACTTAGAATACGTAACGCTCCGAAGCGTTCTACCAATTTATTGCAATCGCCGATCACAGATACACAAAAGGTTTTCGTATAAATGGAACGGTTAGAGCTCGTCGAAGGACGGGGCGGATGGTGCCGGTTTTGTTTTCGACTCGTCCCAACGTTTTATTTCTCAACCGGCTGAAAATCGTGGAGTTTTCCCAGTCCCCACACTCTTCACACCTTCCGTGCAGCTTTTTTTTTTTAACGCGTTGGGCTCGTTTGGAAATCGAGAAGGCCATCTCATCGAGCCGAATCATGAATTCCTGCCCAGCACATGACGGCATCCAATTATCGCTAATCGCTTTAACACTTGTAGTCGTAAAAAAATCTCTTACGAATCACCGTCGGGCGGTGCCTAGCATCGGTAGGGGGGGAAAAAATGAAATTTTGTATTTGATAACATCTTAATGGAGTTCTCCACCGGGACTTCGGGGTTCCTCATCGGCACGAGCAGGACGAAAGAATGAGTGGACGAACGGACGAGAGGATGAGAGACCGAGGGGTTCTGCTTCTCGGCAGACCGAGACGGGGAGGTGGCTTGCCGCTCGTCTTCGATCGTCGTCTGTCCCTAAAACGGGAAATTCTTCATTCCGTAAGATCGGATTCCCGTCGTAGAATCTGCGAGATGCCCGTCGACTCGTCGACAGGAAGCGATTCCGTTTCGGGTTCGTCTGCGGTTCAGCCGGAATCGGTTCATCGTCCAGACCCTCGGGGTACAGAGAAGTCCAAAAGCATCGGCATCGTTCCTCGAGGAGTAGACGAAATGGCAGCTTTAAAAAATGCTTCATTTACGATGCCGGGACTCGAAAAGTCGATCTCTTTCGAGTCTCGGATACGGTCGACGCGGCTCGATGTAGGCAAGATGCGCTTAGGACGAACGTCCGTCGACCGATTCGCCGTCGTGACGTTCCGACGCGCCGTACGGAACGCAACGGAATTCGAGAGATCGACGAGACGGGAGTTTCGTCCCGGGGCAACCGGAACGAGGTCGATCGCTCGAGTGAATGGGCAATTAGACGAAATCGAAAGTGCCATATCGAATTTCATAACAAATTGGAAGCGTCGTCGAATTTCGTCTAATTGCTTATGCACTCGAGCGATTGACCTTCTTTCCCGTTGCCCACAGACCAAACACCGAAGTCTCTCGGCTTCCACGACACGCAGTGTAACGCAGCCGAACGGTTAACTTTTTTGCTCAAAGGGTGAACGGAAATCCGCTCCACTCACCGTATCGATAAATAAAAAAATGAGAAGTCGGAATTTCCAAGTCGCGAGGTCATCTGGCAGATGAAGCATTTTAAAATCCCTCGAGTCTCATTTTCAATAAATGCAGCTTCGAAGCATGACCGACTTATATGAGCCGAGATCCGAGAATTTTTTATCCTTAGAGAAGAACGAAAAGACGAAGAGGGAATGGTTTCTTTGTTCCACGTGCAACTCACGCATCGGGTGGAGGCCTCGAAATCGAAGAAAAGCCTGCTCCAATTGCGTCTAGCAAATCCTGGACGAGTTTTCTCTTTCACCGTTTCAATCCCCGTTCGTGTCCAGGAATTCAACCTGGATGATTTCCAGAATTGGAGCCAAATAATTAATTCGTTAGGAAAAACGTCGGAATCGCTCATGAAGCTCATTTTGACTAAAAATGGCGATTCCGAGGCACGAACGGCATTTTCCAAGCCGTTTTACCGTACGATCTGGGATTTCGACGACGCCGCTGACGTCACACCGTCGGAGAAGCGAACGCGTTCCTACCGCCATTCGATCCGACGGGCAGGAATATTCGAAATGCAACATTGGAATCGTCTCCGTCTTTCCGCTCCCGCAAACGTAAAATTCGCGCGGCGCCGATGCAACGGAGTCGAGGATCGTGAGAAATTTCCACGCGAACCATGAATATTCATGATATTTGTGCAATGTTTGTTCCGTCACACCCCCATCCTGCAGAGGACCTCGACGGACGTTAAAGAGCATCGTTGGAATACGAAAAAAAAAAACCACTCGAGTACGATGCGGGAATGTATCGCAATGCTCGGTTTGCTCTGCTATTCAGACCGCATTCTTGGTCAAGGTGAGTCAGATCTCACCTCGCCAGGCCTCCTCTCGAGATGCTCAAGCTACTCGTCGGCCCGAGTGATCGGCAGTGGCTCGCTCTGCAATCCCTGCAGTGCTCCATTTCCGACGAAAATCCGATGGAATCACTGCCCCGATCATTTGCTGCCTCCGTGAAACCACGGTTCTCTCCCCGACGATCGTTTCGTTTTTCCCAAATCATTTCGTCTCGTTGCTCGTTTTAACTCGGAGTCGTTTCGTTTGTTTCTTGCATATTTTAAATCTCGTCGTATCCGTGATGCACCTTTTGTTCTTAATATAACCAACTGCGACAAAGTGTCATTTATCTCACTTTATTATTTATTTTCTTCGCGACCGCGATAACGTAGCAACATCACCGTTCCCTTCGTCCCTACGGCGTGAAGTCGTCAGCTAGAGTGTTAATCTAACGAGCTTCATTCTTCGAAGCATCGTTATATGAGGATGAATCGCGTATCATCAGGCGGAGCCAAGGTCGAAACCCAACTGATTGATTACCATCCCGTGATCGATGGGTGAATGCGATCGGGGGAAAAAAAAAAACGCGAGGGAGGAGGGTCACGGGTGCATGACGTAACGATCACCATCATTATCATTATCGAATACCCCTTCATTTCGCTTCCCTTCGCGTTTCCTCTTTTTCCCTCGTGGAGGAAGAAGCCTTGCAAATCCCGATCCTGGCTCCGAGCTCTTACCGTTATACCCGGCAGGAGTGCGATGATTGCATCGTTGGAAATAATAAACGACAGAGATAAAGAATAAAATTCAGGATACTTTGATTCCCATCGTCATCGTCCGTGCCAGCTCTCGGCACGTCCGAGGACGATGCCTGATGCACACTGTCGGCAAACGAAAAAGGAAGACCCAGAACGAGCGATGCCACAGTCACCAAACTCTGGCCATTTATTGGAGGCATCGAGGCATGCAATCGACGAATCGCTCTTCGATGCCTAGATCCTAGCGGCATGATACGATCGTGTGACCGTATCACAATTAATACTCTGTATGGCACACGCACGCATACCGCGGAACGACGCTCCTAGCGGTACGATACCCTTCCGTATGACATGGCCTTCGAGCGATCGCATCGCGCCGCCGGGATCCCAGATATCCCAGAGCGATTCATCGTTTCCATACCTCGATGCCTCCAGCAAATGGCAAAAGTTGGCGGCTGTCGCCATCGTTCGTTCGATGGTGGTCCTATTTCGTTTGGCGGCAGCGTATATACCCGAGCGACGAAGCACCTCGACACTTGCAATAATGGTTCGAACGACCTGGGACTCTTTCCCCTTGCGGTCGCTCGAGCAGCCGTGCGACCGGTCGTGAACCCGACGAACGAAAACGACGAATTCAAAACGTATTTACGTTTTTTAAGTTTACCATTTTAACGCATTCGAGAGAACGAGGATATCGTGGGTTCCTTTTTGAAACGTACCGATGGATGCAACACGATCCGGCTCGTGGCGTTACCTTGTAAACGCTCGGAGGTCGATATCGTAGGGAGAGACATAAATATTATGATAATGATGATGATGATGTCATGGCCTTATGTAAGAAACATTTCTCGTGACTTGTTCTCGTCTCGATTAACATAATGATGGAGAGAGGAAAGGCAAGGCAAGGTTCTTCGTTGCGTGCTTCTTCGATGCACGCTCCGAAGGTGGTCTTTTTTCCGCTCGGAGGCCGTCGCACAGAAGAGCCTTGTTCCGCGCCCCGTGTAAACGACACCTTGGGCACTTTTCTTTCGGGTCGACTCGTCCGATGAATCACAGACGTCGGAGAAGATTCCCGTCGCCGATTCATCCGTTCGCACGGATTTGGTCTTTGATGGATCCGTGCGCTGCGCACCTCGAACGTCCAAGAATTTGGGATCTTCGGGGGGCTTCCCGGATCACCGTAAATCCGTTCCCGCGGTGACGATGCACCCGTCCGATCCCTCGCTCCGTCGCGAACGAATCCACGAGGTACGGCTTCGTGCGGGTCGTAAAATCCCCTCACCTTCGCAACGGGGCGATCGCACTTCCTCGTGGGGATTTCGTGGACATTCCACACGGATCTCCGTCGAGTGACCGCAACTCGAAAGCGAAAAAGACATACCTCGAGCCCAGATAGAGGCTCAAAATAACAAGGAAACGAACGCGAAAGAAAGACGTAAGAACGAATGGATGAAGCGAAAGAGGACGAAGTGCTAAATAAATGGAGTGCGATTCACGATGGCTGCATCCTGCACATCCATGCGTCGTTCGAGTCCGTGTGGTCTCTCGACGTCGTCGATGCGATTGGGGTTCGAAACCACCGATTCATCGGAGGAAATGCGATGTGAATCTATCGACAGTGTTTTTTCGCTCGACTTCGACGCTCTTGCATGAGTAACGTCTCGAGCAAAAATTGTCCGATTCGAAAAAAAAAACACCGTGGGAACATCTAACGCTTCGATGTTGGATTCGTCGAAGTCTCCTGGAACTCAGAGGCGAGCTGCTTTTCCGAGATGGCACTGCGGAACCGAGACCGGGAAGTCCCAAGCCGAGGTTCTCGACCGCAACTCGACGCCAAGGTCCCACCTAATGCAATTAAATTCGTCACCCGGCGAGCTCGAAAAGCCGAGGAGGGACCGGAGAACCGATGGTGAGAGCGAGAGTAACCCTTGCCTAGCGTGGTGTCCATCCGTTCGGCCGAAGCTACGACGTACGATTCCTAAACGGTCTTCGTATCGTAACCATCGATCCGAGACCTCAGGGTAACGTTACCTTAGGTAACGGGTAGGGTCGGATCTCGACCCGTTTCTCAGCGCATACCTTCGTTCCGAGTCGCGGTAGCAGATATCGTTTTGAGTCTCAAGTTAGAAGCCGATCGGCCCACGGGGCTCGGACTTGATACTCGCAGGCTACAGTGAACGATTCCATCGAAGAAACTTTGACTCTTGCCTCGAAGATGCCAAAGTCGTGATAGTAGGGAATGATCGCTGAGGACAATAGAAAGCCGACATCGATGCGTAGGTCGGGTGGACGCCTCGTGCTTTAGCTGGATCGAAGTGAACCTTCTGACACGATCGGAGGTCCCTCACGAACTCCATATGCAGACACTTTGCAGAATGAAGGCCGATCGAGAGTTGGAATATTTATGTATTTTATTTTTGCTCTGATTAGCAACTGTAAATTCTCTTGGTAATCCTAATGAATCGAGCTGCACGTACGAATGAGTCTATACTTGATACCGCACGCGCGATCGGATGCAGGAAGGGATGTGATGACGATATGCGTGCCTAATGACTCGAGTTTTCGGTAATCGACGCGCCGACCGTATCCCATCGGAAAGGAGGCAGGTCCGGGCTCGAAAAAGAAGGTTCAGGTTCCGATGCGCAAACAAAAATGCATTCCGAAGAAGGAGGTGGGATGGACTCTTCGCGAACCGAGAGCCGAACCAGGAAGTAGTTGACTTGGGCGTGAAAGCCACTGCCGCACCTTTTTTTACTTAAAAAAATAATGGGGAAATAGGGAAGAGGATAGGGGAAGGCGAAACGGAAGTCAAAACCGATGGAAAGATGGCAGCTGCGCAACCACATGACCTTCATAACATAACATAACCTTCGGACTTCCTTACATCATGCCTGCGTAAGGCCCTGTCCATTTTGGAGCATTCCCCACCGAGAAATGTCGAAAGTAACCGATTTCTCATATTCTTCTCATCGACAATCCACAATCGTGGAGTCTTCAATCTCATCCGATGGAGATTCGTTCTCCGCGGAGTCTTCATATCTTTCCGGCGAAGTCAATATAAGAAAGAAAAAAGTTGATATCGATGCAAGGCATTCCCCATCGCAGATAATGCCAAAAGAATCTTCTCTGCAAAGGTACTTATGATTTTACTACGCCCTCATTTTTCCTAAGGAATATGCAGTACAGCCTGTGATGGTGTGGCAATAATATAAACAGAAATGGTACCGGTACAGAAAAAGAAAGAGTCAGCGTGAGAGCGGATGGATGAGTCCTTCGAGAAAGGCAGCCGGTTTGTCATGCAAAAGAAATCGAGTTTGGAGATCAAGGTCGAGAGATGCACTCATTGTGAATGGCCATTTCGCCACTGTGACTTCTCCCCCTTATTGGGGCCTACATCTCCCATTGACCCAATTCCATAAGTGGACGATTGATGATCAAAGTCCCGTCCGGACGTGAAACCTGTTTTCAACCGTTGGGCGATTAGCTACTTCTTTTTTTTCTTCTTTTCTGCGGCTTTGGGTGCCATCGCACCCCCAGACACCCCCAAATCCCCCAGACACATTTTCACGAACGTGGGAGAAGATGTAATGAAGGGACGGCAGGAGATTGTGTGCGTAATGACAGTCGGGCTGTCGACTTCATTAATCACGACGGCCCCGAAATATTGTATACGTGTAGTGATTCCTCTCTCTCGTTCCATTGATTGCAGTTACAACATCTAGATATAATACAATACCGACCTTGGATTCGTATATTGTGTTGCTCGTGACGATCTTGGATTGGGGGTAATGAATATCGTGGAAACGAAGAACGTCCCTGCCGAACCCACTCATTACGTGGAATCATTCCGAGACTCGTTTTCGGGCTTTATTGCACGTGAGACACGATTCTTCTTCTTCTTCTTCCACTTCAAATAGGATCGCTGCTCTGTTGCTCCCAGGTATACCCTTGTATGCCTAAATACGTTATGAAACCATGGAAGTAATCCGAAAGACTCATGCCTTGTGGATGTTTTCCCCATCTTCATACGTGTCCGTGATTTATATGGTGAGCCCATATCGATCCCCAAAATCCGCAAAAGCACTTTTCCCTAGAAAATGACTCTCGGAAGTCCTCCAAAATCACCACGAGGCATGCCAGAAGTCCAAGGTGGCACACGTCTCCGAATGAGCGGCCCGAGGGATTTCTGATGACGAGCCCGATGGGGCACAGTGCATTTCAACAGATTACCTTCAAAATGAGCCGAGGACGAATGGTAAGGTTCATTTCTCCGGGAAGGTGTCATTAAAGTTTCCAGGAAGTTTCGGGTCAACTTCTGACGCGTGTCACATTTGACTGCCAATCGTTTAAACCTTGTCTTCTTTTCTTTTCTTTTTTTTACTTATTAGTTAGAGGAGTCGAGAGATGCATCGTTCATCCCGTCCCACCCGAAGAGTGTGCAAAAGTGCTCACCCGCTGATGCGATTCCCTAAAAAAAGAAAATCTTTCGGTATCGAACTAATCCGTCCAGAGGGGTCCGAAACCTTTCAGGTTTCTCCAATTCTGTATGAAAAACGAGGGAAGATCACGAGATTTAGTTGCTTCTTTCCAGAGTGTCGCAAGCAGAAATGATACATAGCATTTGCTGTCGATAGTGAGACCAAAAACAAAGAGGATCGGCTACTATGCATGCTGGTAAGTTCCTCAAATCACCCCCACATTTATCTTACAGTCATGCATGAAGGCTACCAGAAAACGTCCCATTTCCATCGCCCATTCGCAATATGAACTCGAAGAAACGAACCACGCTCCTGTACCGACTTCATCCACGGCTCACTTTCACACGATTTTCATTCATCGACTTATTCGTTGTCGAACGGCAGTACAGCTTTACGATTCCGCGGTCACCGAACTGCTCGAGATTCGAGTCGATAACCTTCAAGGAACCCTCGAACTAAAAGATCGATGGCGGCGAAGATGTAAACATACTCTGAACGTCAAATTTTCCATGGTTACCAAACGTATTCAGCAGAGCTATGGAACGAAAGGAAATTTGAAAGCGACTATGGGACTCCGGGCGCCATAGAGACTAACTCCCTCGTCTGCATCTGGGTGCGATCCTTAGGTGCTTCATCTGTTTCGAGATCTTAAAGCTCTCTCGTGCGGTTTCCATGCAGCCAAACTTTGCAAAAACCGGATATCCTTGATATGAATGTTTGGATCTGTCAAATGCACAATTAAATGAGTATGGATTTGCATGAATAAGGATGAAGTAATCTTCTCAAGACAAAATGAATGTGCTGTGGTAAAAAAAAAAAAAAACCTTTGGTAAGGCTAGCAGTATTCATGCGGTTTTCCTCGAGCCGGGACAGATAGACAGGACAAAAGCCTCGTTGTGATGCTTCCTTTTAATGGTCCCAACGAAAATGAACCGCTCTTGCGGTCTTCCCCATACAAAGGGACCCGTTCATTGATGGCGAAATTTTGCAATCCACGTGAGAAACACGATCCCTGTGGCTATGAAAATTCTCCGTTCCACGACGACACTGTTTCCACTTGTGGAAGCGATGGTTACGACCGTGACGGAATGAAATCCCCATTTACTTACCGCGTCTTTGGATTTTGGGAGTTGGGAAATTTTCTTCACGGCCATGCGGAATGGGAAGACCGATGCCCGAGGTCATGCATTTCCGGATCAATGCGTGTCTTGAATAATGTCCTTAAGTGACACAAAGTTTCCCATGAGACTTACCTATCCATTTCATCATTCTCAGGAAAGGATTATATAAAGTCGAGGGAACCAAAAAAAAAAAATTGCCCCTTAGCCGATGGTGCTTCGGGAATAATAAAAATATTTACCTGGAGTCGCCGAATGTACTCGTACATACGCACCTTTCTGAGTACAGCAAACAAACACATTAAGAGAAATACCTCTTTCCATCCCTTACAAACGTGGTCATTTCATTTCTCGTTCATGTGGCCTAAATTCTGAGGAGTTTATAAGACCCTTGAAAAAGCTGTCGCTGGCATGTCATCAGTAGCATCGCCGTTGCGTATTGCGCCCGTGATGAAAGAATAACGTGCGTCATTCACGCGACTCGTAAAGAATTTGTAGCCACGATTCATCGAAACGTTCCAAAGTGTAAAATTTGAGAACGTTCCAAAAGTTATATTTTCAGTGAATGACATCACGACGTGGAGAAAACCGAACGTGCCGATGCGATGAGAAAAATCACGATGGAAAATGCGAGAAATTCAGGGGGATACCGGAGTCGAAGTCTCCCAGACTAATGAACGTCGGCGAAGTAGAAGTCATCCTTCAGCCCGAAAACAAACGCAACTGGAACGACCTAGTCCCGTTTGCATAATATTTTTTCCTTCTCTCTACGAAGTTGCACAACAGGGAAGGGGTTGGAGATGCGGCCCACCTGCAGAGAAAATTCTAGAAAAAAAGAGCCATACCAGCAGGAGGAGGAGAGTTTGAGAGAAATGTAGATCACGGCCGAGACAGGTGGGCACCAGCGGGGGATCGCATCCCTATCCATGCCTAGGATCTATGACATCTCATATGCAGGGGTTGCCATTTCCCAGTCCGGGGGGGTAGAAGATACTTTCATAATATAGCTGCATAATGGCAAGGAATATCTCCGTGCTCTTGGATAAGCTTTCCCAACCTTCCAAGTGATGCAATTTTCCTTTCGAGAACTTTATGGGCGATATAGTACTAGTATATTCTAGTCAGACGTATAATGTGCATGCGAATTCATCGATTTCATGGTATGATATGACGTGTGGTGGTAAATATTAAGTATCGCACTTGAAGTGCGCATGAAGTATGTGACAAGTTTGACAAGCATTACGCCACTTTTGATCTGCAGTCATGAGGAATTCATCCAGCAGTTCGTTCCAAAACGCAATGGCTCCGACGAGTTTTATTCATCGCTCTTTCGTTCGTTCCTGTCGCGACTTCGAGATTCGACTGCGTTATTGATGAGAAATTTTTTAATGCTTCCATCATTTGCGACCGAGTCCCCCTCTTCTTTTTCCTCGCTTTGAAACATGCACCACCTTGAAAGAAAGCATCGATCCTATGATGCAGTCCTACCCGTCCTGCATGTTTTCCCTTGTGGCATCCGTCCCACCGGCTGGTCTATTTTGCCAGCGTGAAAGCACACGACGCGTGAAAAGCCGAGAAAACTGCCATCTCGAAAGGGTAGAATGAATGAGACCATTCCGGCGAAAGGGACCCCATCGGAGTGCAGAGAACGAGGGTGTCACGAGTCCCATGCTTCACGTCGACACCCTGAAATGGACTCGGGACATCCAACCCTCTGGTAAAAATGACCGTCGGATTTAAGAGGGAGAGAGAGAGAAATGTCTTCGTCTGTGTAACGAGCACGTTCCCCATTAACACCTCACAAAAGAGTGATTGTTACGTCATGCACCGTGGGTGGCACGGGGTTCGGCTCCCCATGTTAAAAAGGCTTTCTTGTCACTCAATTCCCCCTGCTGCACCATCATGCACGAGGACACAATGGCTCATGCCGATGGCATGCAATACATCTATTCAATTCAAGTTTAACTCTTTTTCTTGGCTTTGTAATCTCGGTTTCGAATCTGCTTCATCCTTTGACCGATTGCAGTCCCGAATCGCATCCGTTCTTCTCAGCTCCCGATGAGTTCTTAAATTATTTCACAAGGCATGAACCACCATAGAAAATATCAGATTCTTCCCTAAATGATGCAATATGATGATGCATATCTGATGCAATCGTTTCTCTTCAGCAGTCCACGTGGTTGATTTCTTAGTTTTCAATAGCCGAGGAAAGTAGATCATATGTTATCGAGTCATTATCTTTTGACATAATTTAATAGCTGTCGAAATTAGGTTGGACCCTTTTCTTCTAAGCGCATGTTTGCCGAGAATCTTATCGGATTAGAAAAGTTGAAACCGAAAAGGAAAACGTAAGGCTTCCGTTTCGGTTTCCTCCTTTTCCTCCGAAGGAAAATTCTTCACCTTCCGATAGACGTAAATTCTTTGGATACCCATGAACGAACGAGTGAAAAGATAAAAAGAGGCAACAAGGGCAATCACCATGAAGGACGGTCCCTGAGGTTCTCTTGGGATTCCATGGGTTACCTTAGGGTCCCTTGGAGTCCCTCGAGGCCTCTTGGGGCACCTTGTGGGGTCCCTTGGGGCATCTTGGGGTCCCTTGGGGCACCTTGTGGGGTCCCTTGGGGCATCTTGGGGTCCCTTGGGGCAAAACGGGGCCACTTGGGGTCCATCGGGAGGTTACTGGCAAGGATAATGAGAGGAACCCCATTGGCGCTGAGGGAAAAAGACGAACCAATAAATTATCATCTTTGAAGGGTGTTTCCAGACCCATCAGAAGCCCTAATTGGGTGCGCAATGGAGTATCCTGACACAACTCTCGCTTTCACATCCATTATCGGCCTCGTTACCCTCTAATTGAAAACAAAAAAGGGAATTTCCCACCCCCTCGTCACGGTGCGGAACGGTCACGGGGGATACGGTCGGACTCTGCGGAGCATATCGGGAAGAATAATAATAAAAAATAAAGAAAAATCAATAAAATTACCCCGACCGTCTAAAGCACGCGCATGAAATCTTCGAGAAAGAACATATGCGTATTCGATGAAAGGATTTTTGGATATCTTTCGAAGAAAACCGCGATGATGGGGTGGCGTTCGGCCGACGCAGTGGGTCCTTCGCCACCCGATGACGAGATGGATCCAGTGCGTGATGGCATGCGCCACGGTCATATGGTGACGCGCTCCGATTTCCGAGTTCTCGATTTCTGTGGAGAACCACCGGCACAGAAACGTCGACCCTTCGTCGTCTGCTACGAAAAGGCTAGCATTTTGTATATTTACAGGTTCTCGGTCGACGGGGCACGGATCCACCGGTGGCGATCACGTGGTCGTGTTTCCGAAAAGGGACGGAAAAAGACGGAGCTCATTCTGCCCCCCCCCCCCCATCACCCCCCGAGCCGAAGAGGAGCATAAAAGAAATAGACCTATATGTACATGATTAGCTCGAGGGCAGACGATGCGTCATCTTCGTCCTCACTCACGAAATGCTCTTTTGCAACGTATCGGGAGACGACGTGAATATTCATAATGTGTCGGGAGATCGGGAGCATGAAGCAGCATGATTCTCTCTCTCATCGCCTTTTTCAAAGGGGGGACGGACAGACGTAATTGGCGCATTCAACGGGCGATTTCACAAGGTTCATTCTCCACGCTGCTTGCTCAATTTTTTAACGGCCCTGTTTGCATAATGACGAGGAGGATCATACCGCCAATCTCGTTTTCGCACCTGGGTTTTCCTCTCCCTTAAACGGTGGGATCGTAAAGAAAGGAACGGCCTCGAGATCGCCTCTGCATGCAGTAATGACTTTGCACGACTCCGCTTTCGGTGACCCGTACTTCGAGTGTGCAGGTAAAACAAGGCGGCGAACGAGGTAAACACGGCCGTCGTGGAACGTGATGCAGAAGATGAGAACCGAGGCGATGCCGTGAAGCGACTCGATGAATGCCGAGGTTCGAACCAGTGACGTAGCGGGGGTCTGGGGGAGCTGAAGTCCCCCCAAGTTTGGTTCAAGCCCCCCCCCAACTCCGGTCTAAATGCATCCGCAACCCCCCCTCCCCTCCCCCCACCGGGCCAGGAGAAGTAAACCCTTCACCGTTCCGCTTAGTCCCCCCCATTGGCGAAACCCTGACTACGCCACTGGTTCGAACGGGTGGTGGGGGATTCGTTTTCCCTCATTTCTACCCATAAGATTCGATGGGACCGGAACGCATTTCGCGTCCGTCGCATTCTCGCCTCCCTTTCCTCCGCGAAAGAGCTTTTCGGGCTTTCGATCGCAGACGTGAAAGCGGGATCGCGTCCGGTTCGGTCCGTGAGATGCGAGATGTCCTGGAACGAGCCTCGTGCAAAATTTACGATCCTTCGGGATAAATGGATTCAGATCCATTCGATTTGAAATCGTGATCGACCCCATGCGGGGAGTTGGAAACCACTTCCGGGGGGGTAGGATTTATTCGATCCGAAGATGACCCCGTCCGAGTCTTCCGTAGCCCTGTTGCAATCGGAGAAATGAAGGAGCCCGAGAAAACCTAATTCATTTCGAGCGGGAGGAAACAAATGGAGAAGTCGTGCCGAAGAGGAGTGACGAAAGGCGAAAAGGAATCGACCCGCAAGAGGCCTTGACACGTTGGGGTTTAACCCCGACGATCGCTTCGACCCGTCACCTTTTCCAAGATGGAATCCAACGAGCCGTTCCCTAGAGACCCGTTTCATAAACGAGTCGTTTCCTAAACGAGCCATTCCGTCTCGAGATGCACTCGGCCTTGATTCTCCGTGGATCCTCCAGGACGACGGATCGCCTTCCCTCTCCCTCGTGACACCGAAAGAGCCCAGTCACGCTTTCCTTTCAATCCGGGATCCACCGATTTAATGGCAAGTTTCCAAGGGAATTCCGCAAGCATTGTGTCGTGATGAGGACATTAGACGCAAAAAAGATAGGAAAGACATCGATATAGCGGCATTTGGCTGGAATCGTGACCGATCTCGTGCAATAATGTGATTGCCCTGGGAATATGCCTTGCATATAGAATAACAGGGAAAAATATGACGCTATCAAAAGAGAGAAAGGGTAAATGATCACCTTGAAAGGAAAACATCGAAGAAAGAATGGATTAAATGGTAGAAGAAATGTAGAAAAAAAATCATTATGACATGAAAAACGACAAAAAAAAGGAATATGAACGCGTTGCTGTAATCACGCCAGTTTGCAGAAGTTAATACGAAAACGGAGATAATAAATGAAAATTATTTACCGATCAGGTGGAGGTCTAGAGAAGCTAAATAAATGGCATAAAATATCACTATACGAGTACTTTTAAAATCAGGTTTTCCATATTTCAAAGACGTTGCGGGTAAACAAGACCCTAAAACCTCATGAAAATTCATGGAAGCCCAGAGAATGGATTATCAAAAAAAATTCAAAAAATATTGGATAGATTTTTCAGGATCCACAAAAAGGGTACTATGTAGGGAAAATAGTGAGGGGATTGGAGGGAAGGAAGGACGCCCTTTTCCTCCTCACATCGAATCAACATCTCCCTCTTGCGTAACTGTGGAGGAGAGACAGAAGCATTTGGTCCCCCGGGTGAAGCACCACGCCAGGCGCTCTTTCTACCATCGTCACCGCTGTCACTATCACCACCACGTCAGTGCAAGCCTCTCCGATTGCATCTATCATCGTATTGTCATTTGTGACAGAAATGTAATAGTATAATAATGAAGCAACCCAACAACGAGCCCATACCTTGAATGTGCTGAAGGACCCACAATGACGGCTCCTTATTTGGATGGTTCATATTTCCAGAGGAATAAACGGCAAAACAGTTTAAATAGGTCTTACAACAACGCGATTCTGTGCGTATGCACTGTGCAGCGGATCCGCTGTAAGAACACCGTGATGAATGAAGTGGAACGCACGAGGTAGACATGAACTCCTCCTAGAGGCCCCATCACACGTTATGATTTTGCTCACATATGACTGTTCCCGTTTGAGCTATGAGCTCGTGTAATCAGGGTCTATGAATTGGTATCCCTCTCATTGGTGAGGCTATGAGCTGCTCGTAGGCCTCGATTACACGAGCTCATCGCTCAAATGGAAGCAGTCATATATGAGCAAAATCATAGCGTGTGATGGGGCCTTAACCCACAAGAGTGTTGATTTTTGTGATGCCTACGACTAAAGAAAAATTAAAGGGAACAGAAAAAAGTTGAACGCCCGTCCTGGAGCAAAAACTCCCGAATCGACCTCATTTCCCCATTTGATGGCTTTTTAGAATCACTGGCCTTCGTGTGAGGCAAAGCTTTCCGACTCACCCACGTAATCGCGGGTAGAGTCGTACGAGTGATGCGATTATCGGCGTCCCCTCGTTTCGATGCCGTCACAGAGGGGAGAGCTATTCACCTTGGCATTCCACTTTTATACGACATGATCGTTTCAAAGTATAACGGCTCGTCGTCGTGAACCTCCGAGTCGAACTCTCTTCTCGCCTTAATTTCACCATCAATACTTTTATAACCTAGGGGGGATTTGATCCCGAGATTAAACGTTGAGGTCGAAACGGTTGCTAGTGCCTGTTCCGATGTGAGAAAATTTCAATTAAATTTTTTAAAATAATTTTGTCTTCCTGTAAGAATTCGTCCAAAATTAACTTAGCCTATATTTTGTCCACATCTACTTGCATCCTTATTTTTGCAGAGGTCAGTTTAAAATTATTTTTTAGATATAAAAGTGTGAGACACAGAGAGACAGGACAGGACCATAAGTGGTCTCATTCCTTTAGGAAAAAAAAGGACCACTAAAAAGAGAAGATACGTGCAACGATGCGATGAGGGCCTAACCGGGTTGGAAGTACATGGCGAAGGATCAAGACCGATGGGAGGGTGGGGGTGGCTGGGGAATCAATCGAGGAGGGGAGAGTGTTAGGATGAGCTCCACAAACGGGGAGAGAAAACCCAAGTGGTTTATGCTCCTTGCTCCAGCGGTTCTCAAACTCAGGGGCGCGAGAGGGTCAAAGAGGGGGTGCAACAGGGGCTGGATCTTCAAATTTTTCCTTTTGTTAAGCACTATTCTAATGTGCATTATGAAAACATTATGCTTTACATTTATTGTTTACTTTTACTGAGGAATTTTCAAATTCCTTCTCGGCCGAGTCAAGATACTCAAGGAATACAAATTGAAGCAAAGTAGCAAGTTGTGGTAGGCCAAGATAGAGGAGAGGGAGATTTTCTGCTGCTGCTTTTCCTGGAGTGCAAGAACCTTTCTGGATTTTTCTTCAGGATTACAAGGCTAAAATAAAGTAATTCCCTAGCGCAGGCCGAGTGCTCGGCGGATTTTTTCCGCTGCTTTTTTCAATGCGGGTTCGCTTTCATCGGTGCTCTCCCATAGTCTGCGTTTTCTCTGTTTCTAATCAGTTTCCTGCAAATAAAATTATGAAAGGCAAAAGGGAAACTAAAAAAATTGGCCCTAGGAACAAAGTGTCCCAGGACCTGAAAATGTAATTAAGGTCTCTCCTACGTCTGCATCCTCAATTAGATCTTTCCATGCAAATCCCTCATTAGCATCGAAGAGAATAAGCAACTTAGTGAGAAGGGTATGGAACTTCTCCCATTTGCCAAATCTTACTGGTGCGAATCGGAACTTTTATTTATTGCATTGCGAAAATATTTCCTGGAGGTATTCTTCATTAAAACAGGATTGAAAGCTTTTACCCTAGTACAGTTCTCAGGAGGGAGGGGGGGGGGGGGAAGAGAGGAGCAGAGGGGATCCTAAGTTAAGCTTTACCTGGTTCGTGAGGGGGGCGCGTACAAGAAAAGTTTGAGAATTGCCGCCTTACTCTAATCGTTCATAATGACGCTCTTTTCTTTCACTCTTACTTTTTTCCCTTTGGGAAGGGGAATATGTGCCTCCCCCCCCCCCCTTGGTCTCGCCCTTGTCTGGAATTATGATTAATGTTGCTCGAAGCAAAACCACATAGAGACATTTAACAATTGACAGTAGACACAGCTCCATAGTGTACTAATAAAACTGCGATCGAATTTGCAGCAGGAGGCAGGGGCACAAAATTATAACAGTGTCAGGTAAGCTATAATGATACCACGCTGATTATGATCACGCGAAAATATCCCATCTTACAGAGATATTTATGAGTTGTCGCAGTGCATTCTCGGGTGTGAATCCAGGCGAAAGAAATTTCCCGTGGCATAGAACAAATCTGTAAATACTCACTCACACCGCGATTGAATGTCTCGATGAACACGATGGTCATTTTCATTCGATTGCTCAAGTCTAATTGACATAATTTCATGATAATGATCAATCGTCCCATTTACAACATAATGCATTTTAATGTTGTCAAAATGAATAAATAGATGGGAGGCGAGACGTGGTGAGTGGCGTGGGACGATGTAAGCCCCTCCGATTGACATGTTAATCCACGTGTAAAGTGGATGAATCCGCCTGTTGAGTCCCAGGGTGGACGCAGCGGGGAGTGAAGGAACTCCCCCGATTCCCCCCTCTGTGAAACTGATCGATTTGATGAGGCACACCCTTCGTGCACGGGGTCATCTGCTTTCCTCGCATTTCTCACCCAGTCATCGGAGAAGCCTTTCTTTCCTTTTACCACTCTTAATATGTAATACCCATTGCGTAAGTGGTTGAGGAACGAATAGATGCGTTTCATCGACAGCCGAAGGCCGAAACTCCCGAAACCGCACGAAGTGAGGTCGTAATTTTAAATTAGAGCATGATATATATGCTACAAAAGAGAAGAGAGAGAGAGAAAAAAATAAAGGCTGGGGGAGGTCAGAGCAATTTTTCGCCATTTTCTCATCCATTTCATGGCTTGCACAAGAGGGTGAAATATGGGAAGGAAGATGCTTGAATTTAAAATCCTCAAGGGCAGTAAATCTCAGCCAAGACCCATAATCAGAGCGAGGGAATGAAAGGAAACTCGGAAAAAAAACGCAATGCGAAGTGGCTCGTCTTGAGTAACTGTGACGGTCGAGAGGAATATGCGGTGAGTACCCAATCTGAGAGTCGTAAAACGAAAATCGTAAATCTACTAGTCATCTATGGAGCACGGCAATAAAATCGGACGGTTAAATACCTTCACTGCACTAGGAAATGCCACTCTTTGCATTCCAAAATTTAATACCAAATATCTACTTCTTTTTGAGTAGGACCAGTTCAATATATACATATATATATATATATATATAAACATAGAAATTAAGATTATTGCAAGGAAGACGTATAATGAATCCTCCAGTCATATTTATATAGAGTCAGATTGAATAATTCTAATATTTGTGGGATAAAATGCGTAAATATTAATTTGAGTTGTTTAAGATAAACATATGATGAATGGACTTTCATAAATTCAATATAATCGGAATGAACTTCGTGCTCATGCCTGACGGGCTCGATTCGAAACAAGTCAAGAACCCCTAAAGTTATGATGCACTTGTGAATTTTTAGCGTCTACTTCTCACCTGTGTTGAGAGTTGCAGAGGGAAAAAAATAAACGAGAAGGATCATTACGTGCAGAGTTATGGGAGGGAGGGATCTTTAATGAGGATCCTGCGGTGTCGCCTTGAAAGTGCGGCAAGGTCGAAGAACGTCATGCGAAATATATGCCGTTTTTTCGCATCCTTAGTTTCCTTTTCGTTCCCGAGAGGTGGAAGGCGGAAGCGACCTTGAACGGCCCTCGTAAACTTCCTCCGCCGATCTCCCCCGAGGGAATTGTGCGAAATTCGGGTTATGAAAGGGGATTGGAAGAATGGGACCCAAGGCGATGATTGTGCCTGCCCACGGTCATCAATTGTTGCAAATTATCCCGTCGTCGTAATCAGGGATAGCATTCAGTGTCGAATCCCAGTATCTCGATTTCTCATTCGTTCCAGTTTTTTTTTTTTTTTT